>JAECUM010017954.1:0-12433 GCA_016617855.1 Megalonaias nervosa | reverse complement strand
TGTTGGTATAGCTAAATCTCTTGGAATTCTGAGTTTATACGAGTACACCAAAATCTGGTCAGCTTCTGTACCAGTGTATTTGCCTTAGCTGCTACTGGTCTTAAGTTTCTCATCTGTTTTCATTACACTGAGCCTTTTTTATTTGATCCCACTGACGTTGATAACCACAAGTCTTTTATATGTAATGAAAACATTCCCCTAACCAAAGTAAATCTTCATTGTATTATTCTATTATCTTCTCAGCATATTTGAGGAAAATAAATATAATACTCATATTTTGAATCAATAATATTACTTGCTTTACTTGGAGAAAACATAAAATCATTAAAGTATATATTAGCGGTTCAAATTTATTCTTAACTTATCTATTTATTTTATTATTAACTGCTGCGTTATATTTAGCTAATGCATTTACTAGTTATTGATTTCTTCTATATTAGTAGTACACATAAAAGATTATTATAATAGTTTCATATTATTTAGCAAATGTGTTATAAGATTAATTTTCCTACGTTTGAAATTTTTCCTCTTTTCTTCCAGAAAATCTACTAAATTCTTCTTGATCGTCTTTAATTTTTTTTTTCTCTCACTCTGTTTTATTCTATGTTATTCATAAATTTCAAAGGTTTTTCTGCCTCCTCTATCCCCGTTTTAATAACTCTCAACTTAGTGTCCTCTAGAGTCTTTCATATTTGTTTGTGAATATAATTGTGTACAATAATTATAGTGGATGCATCATTTTGTCGGTGCACCTAAATTTATCATACAATTGCTATTCGGGTTTAGCTCAAAATTTATAAAACGATTAGTCCTTTTTTCGGATTATCAGTAGCGCCTCTCAAGGATATTATCCGAGGGATTAATTATGTATCTGTCATTATTTATTTCTACAAAATATAAATGAAGACACGGGCAAATATTATTTGGCTAACCTTTTCATCCTCATCATTATTTATAGCAGACTTTTATTCTGTAACCAAGATTACGGTCCAAGTTTATGGCAGAATAAAATTTAAGTCTTGAGGAAACAAATAAAATATATGTTTCTTCTAAGAAATATGTTTTTAATCTTTCATTCTGTAATTGCATTATAATCATTCAATGTTTTATTAATTTCATTACGTGAAACAGTTCTAGTCACATGTGTATATCTAATTTCGTTCATTATTTCTCTATTTCTGATTGAGCCATCCAATTATTTAACATAATTTGAAAGTCTTTTTATATTCGTCAGTATTAACACGTTTTTAATTTCATATTATTTTGGTTACTTTCTTTTGTTATTTCATCTGTTGTTTTATTTAAATACTTCTATTTCTTTTTCTAAAAAATAAATTCTTTATCTATGGGTACCACTTGTTGTATATCATTAAAATTTCATGTGTTTAGTAACATCATCATTTTCTCTCTTTCCTCGATATGTCATTGTATTACACAGTATTATTAAGAAGTTCTTATCTGCATATACTTTACTGTTTTCTAAACCATTTTATATTTCAGCAGATGTTCATTTTGAGAGTCGCTAAGTCATCTTTTTAGATCTAATTTTATTGCTAAAATCTGAGAGAGATAGAACGTAGGTTCTCTTCATATATGTAATTTTGCTTTCACACACATTGACGTTATTCTTTAAGTCCTCTGTCTCTAGATCGAATTTACAAAGAGGTTCTTCACCTGCAAATGTGAAAGACCATTAATGGCAGTTGTTATTTTATCTTCCATCCTTTTTACACTCGTTTTAAAGTACTAAACCAACTTTATAATATCTTCATCATTATATTCTTCGTATCCTTCAATTCGTTCTGTAACTGTTGAAGCTGTGATTATTGCATATAATTTTCTGGAAACTTTAATTTGTTCAGTAAGATGTAATATTTGCCAAATGTTTTAGAGGTTTTATGTTTGATCCGCTCTAACACTTTATAATGCTTGTAAAGCAGTTTATAAAGTAATTAATTTCTTGTTCAATAACTCCTGGGCAGTTGAAGGAATAATTTTTTATTATTGTTTAATTGTTTTGCAGTTCCAAACGTTTGCTAGATTTTTCTGTGATAATCTGATCCACAACTGTTCATTTATTATTAAAGTCTTTTCTTCAAATTTTAATACCTTTCTAATTATTATCCACCAAAGTCTTACGTATGTGGGTGTCTATTTAATTTTTTACAAAATCTTTATCAGCTGCATTAGATTTTTTATATTTAATTATTTGTTTGTTAGTTTTAATATTTTTTATTTTATTCCATTACATGTTATTGTAATGATAAATTTATCTACTGGATTTGATATTTTTTTTTTTACAAATTCAGTTCAGTTCTGTTTGACCTGATAAACAACCAGTAGTGGAAACATTGTATCTAGTTGCAGACCTTGATTCAAAACTAGGAAGAGTTTGTGGTAAACAACTTTATTTTTTTCCCAGAGTAAGAGCCATTGATTTTGGCTAAAGCCATACTAAAGTACATGATGTTAGGCATGTAAAAAGTTTCTACGTTGTTTTAGAAAAATGACCACGTGACTCTCATACGGGAATCTGTTTTGCGTCTTAACTTACTATATAACTGTTTTTCTTCAGAAGAAATAGCCAGTTGGGTTTTATACCTTTGACACTTAAAAGTGTTTTGTTGTGGCCAGTTTGAGTTGAATTTTTTTTTTATTTGATGGAATTAGTGATTCTTTCCCTGGAAAATTCTAGTGCTCATACAGAATTCTTGGACAAAGACATTTATCGAAATTTATTCAGAATTTCAAACTGGAATATTATTTTCTGTGATTCAATAAGGAACTGTTGACACAACAACACTTTGAAGGTTACGACAGACGTCATCGCCCTCCATTTTTGATTTCATCGGGACTCGAACTCAGATTTATTTAGGACTTTTCATTGATAGGACTTCTATTTTTTTAAATCTTGGATTAATTTTGGATTTGATTCGTAAACCGTAAGTCCTTTTATTTATTTTTACCTTATTTTCTAGGGAAATAAATTATTTGTTAAATTTTACAAAGCTTGTTGTCTTCACTCTTTTCTTGTTACTTTTTGTACGAGCCTAGACACGTGACAATACATGATAGATTTGTAATAAGGTTATTGTGCATGGCGATGTTATTGTTTGTAGAATGACTTAGTGCTTCATCTTTCTAGACGAATTTGAAAGTAAAATCCGTAGGGCTTCTTAAAAATATTTCAATAATTTAACTCAAATATCAAATTGATTGGCCTTTGCCTAAGCCTACACACTTTACGCCACCATCGCTTGATACGAAAAACATATTTTCTAAGCATATGTATAATTTCCATTCTGTTAAATCCTATTCCTTTTGATTCTTCATCTTCAATGTTGATATTTGATTTTTTTATAATGTCTGTTTAAATTCTTTATATGGGCTCTTAACATCGTAGAATATGAAATACCCATTAAAGACATTTTGATACGAAGATCTCCTAATAGGGTAGAGTAGGAGCTCTTAAATTAATTCATTGTATTGGTTAGTTTATCCATAAAAGGATACGTTATTATGCTTCAAAATCCACAAATTGTGCATGATTCAGTATATGCATACTTGTAGATCTGACTATAACATTTTAAGAATTTAGTGTTGTTCTTTCTTATATATACTTTGTAATTATTCCAAGAAATGATCTATTCTTGATATTCTGTTTCCATTAATCTGTTTCTCACTTTCAATATGAATGCAATATTCATTGCCGATGTTAACATGTATTTCTTTGTTATTTGATAAGGTAAATTTCAAGATTATAGAAAATACCAGGTATTATGTGCTTTTGATTCCATTTTTGTCGACTATATTGTATAACATGTTGTGGGGGGGGTTGCTTTTCCGTTGTTTTTATTGTTTGAAATTTTGTAAAACCAGCTACAAAATGTGCCTTCTTTAACAAAATATATGAATTCAATTCAATTCAGTTATCAATTTTGTTATCAATAGGATCTGAAAAAATATACTTCCTTCTCAGACTGTCTTTCCACATTAATGTAACTTCTCTTTCCCATGTAAGGAACTAGAATCCTGGCGAAATGTTGCATTTAATATTATATTAAATTATTCGTGAATTATTTTATTATCCTTTATTGCTTCATTTGTCATCTTTTCATAGTATTCAACTTCGTTATTGCAGAGGAATACATTATCACCTTTTTTCCAAACTTTATTGTATGCAAGCTTGTCTTTTAAATTTTTTTTGTCAAAAATGATAGTTAAGTTGTACCAAACCCTGTAAAGATATACGCAATAACACATCCTTTGGATCAGGCCGCCACAACTCTTAAACTAGCAGCAGCAACATCCATTCCACTGGAAACACTTATCACATCAACTTCTACAAAGGTTAAAACTTGTATTAGGTTTTGTATTTGTTTCTCACATCGCTGAAGTGTTATATCTCTTTAACTTCCTCATTCTTAATTTCATACATTTTCATTATCTCGAGATGAATTCATTTAACTATTTTTATGTTTTTCTGTAGTATATTTTATGCTATTACATCGTCAATTTTAAAGTTGCTAACATAAATTAGAATAACAAATCTGAGTACCTCTACGGCTGAAGATGTGCAAGTCCTTAGTAGACTGCTCACTGACATGACGTTCCGTAATGTAAAGATTTAGTCTTACGGTGGAGCATTTATACACAGACGATGCAACCCTACATCGTCTGTGCACTTGATGTATTCGGCTTTTCCCGTCGAAAGCACTTCACACTTGCGGCATAGGGTGAACTGAACTCACTGTTTCGAAATATTGTACAATATACATAATCAACCTCGGGTATCGTTGTACACAAAAAATGAAACCCGAGTAGATGTATTTAATAAATAAAGGGATTTATACAATTCCGTGAGAGCGAGGATCTCGTTTCTTTAGTGAAGTTACTTTCTGTGGTCATCTAGGACTATTTAATTTTTATTCACTCTTCCTTTCAAGAACTTGTTAGAGTCCATCTATCTATTTTGTGAGCAAATTTAAGTTTCCTTAATAACTATTGAAGTTTTGTTTACGTTTCATTCAAGTTACCGTCAAGTTATTCTCAAATAATAAATAGCTTAAACAGTTACTGACTTTATAACGTAACTAGGTCCTGGTGTTTCTGGAACTTGTTCTATTTACTCCGTTTCCTTTTAAACATAATGTGCTTAAGAGATATCAGTATTGCACCTAATGCCGAAATCGGTAATGCAAACCCAAATTATGACACTCCAAATAGAACTGCGTCTGACAATGACTTAGATAGTTTAGCTGGTCCTGCATTTATAAACAAACATTCTAATGCTTTCTTGATTTGTTTTGACTTGATTTTATCCTACTCCTTATCTGTTCAGTGCTTTCCAGTTGCTACATTTACTATACCACTATGTATGTCCTGTTAGTAGACTTCTCTTATTTCGTTTTCATGTGCGAAGCTTTTGTCTTGGTCCGATATATCTTGTTTAGATTATAGGCAAGTTCATTTTCCTTCCTTTGAATAAGACGGTGCCACGTTGTTCTCGTTACATGGTTGAACAATCTCCTATTAAACCTCTTTAAGACCTGATGATATTCTTGATGATGATCCTAATCGTAACCGTCATCCTGATAGTGCTTCTCGTGAATTTACTCTTGATATTATTCTTTCAAGGAAAATTATGTAACGATTTCTACAATTTCTACAGCCAACTGGTATTATAGTAAGAACTCTTGACCTAACAATAGCAAATTTTTTGAATGGATTAAATATCGTTAGCAGTGGCACGGGTGGTGAATGTGTAGCTGGTAACGGTGGTGTTGGGATAGCAGCTAAAGCAAAATTCACTGGTAAATTAAGAAAGGTTTGAAAAATATTGCTGAATATTTGTTAAGCGTAGCGATAAAGCAACAATAGCATTATTGCCTAATATCATTAGTAGTGTCATTAGCTGTCATTTAACATCAGCTTCATATATCATTCCTTTAATAGCTGATAATGTCATCTTGTTAATTCTTGCAATAATTATCTTGTTCTTTGCAATTATTCTTAAAGGTTTTATTATAATAATAAAGAAAAAGATTAGCTTAAATTGTTTGATACAGTAAATTGCTCCAGCTCCTGCAAGCATAGATAACAGTAATAAATACCTGGATATTTTATTCCCTTATCTATATTAACAATCATATTAGTATTACGTTTGTCTGCATCATTATTATTAGTAATATCACCTATATTGTCTGTCTGTTGAGAAATATTCTGGTCGTTTTGTTAACATTTCGACTTTCAATGCCTTCGGTCATTATAGTACGTTTTTAGTAACATTTTGGAGACCACTGACCTCTGATTTTATTATAAATCATAACGACCAGTAATTTCGCATAAAGGCTTCATCAACGTTAAAAGATTGTATGCAAGTTAGGCAAAAGTTTAACAAATGGGCGGAAAAGTGATTTTAAAGTCTGTTTGGCCGCAATATTCTATAAAATAAATATAACAAATAGTGATAAAAGGATTCTTAACGGCTTCCAAAAGGCTTCAAAAGTAACAACAATGATGAAAATCTATTTTAAATGCTTCTTGGATGACATTTTTGCAAACATTACTTATAATAGAGAAAATGAACTGATAAAGGGTTGAACAACTGGCTTCGCAGAGAGGTCTTTCTTAATAATAACAACAACTTAAAAGAATAAAAACAACAAAAGTATCAGCACGATTGCTCGTAACATATAACATAAAAGCCAGGAGGGTAACATAGCTAAGCTGAGTTAGCACTATTCAGACAGAGATCTACTTGATCCATCAATATACTCGCTGTTCCAGATTATCATCGCAGCAAATAAAAGTCACTTACCTATCCAGTTACATTCATTTATGATAGAAAATGTATGAGTTAAACAATATGCAGTAAGAGTTTTACAATCCTGTTCAGCATCTCTATTGCAGATTTTGAGCCCTTGAAACTCTAGAATGTAATGTGAAACGCATACTTGTCTCATCTAAACTATTTACTCTATTTTGACGTATAGGATATGGTGCAATTAAAAATACTACTATATGAAAGGAAATCAAGTGCACCACGTACATGCAATCAGTAGATTATTTAACAAAATATGATTTGAGAATATGGAAAAGTACTCTACATGAATACTGTACAAATATCAACCTTGGAACAGCTACTGTAATTACCTACAATTCTGACAATAATATCAAGTAGTATATAAATCTGTATAATTGCCATTTTGTATAAAGATGGCGTGCTCATTAATACGTCCTTTTCATTCAATAGCAGGGTCTGATATTACAATTAATAAATGACACTAACTAGATGCAAATAATTTTATGAGTATCAAATTCCTCATTTCAGATATTCTCGTAGTGGAAGAACAATTACATCAAAACGGTACGTGGATCACCTCTTCGTTAAAATGTCTTTTGAATTGTATTTATTAAAATTGTATTGTCATGCTTACTGTTATTTATTGCACTGTATGGAAATAGTACCGCCATCTTTGTTGCATTGGCTTGTGTATAATGAGCATTATATTGGAAACAGCTTACCTGCAGAGCAAGCTATACGCCTTTCACTCTCCTTGTCATTTCAAGTGAACAGCATAAATCCAAATCTGCCGACGCATTATGCGATATCAAATAGGGATCTAATTTGTTTGAAGGAAGGTGCGCACTATAAACGGTGAACATCGCAAGACCATTGAGCGTACACTTTGCTTTAAATCCCCTTGTTGTAAATAGAAAAATAACTGACTTATATAGACTATACGTTGTAACGGTCAATGCATTATATATCTATTAATTCAACGATATCACTCGTTTATGGCGAGTGTTTATTTAACTTTTGTTTCCAATATTTCTTTTCCGGCAACTAATTGTACATTAATCATTCGCTATCACACTATAAATTAGCCTCACGCGTTATATGACAATTAAGTCTTTAGACACATCATGTCAATTCATCCGAATAATGAGTCCAATGTCGTCAACTAGCTATATAGCCACATACCCTAAATAATCTGTTTCACAATTAATCTGTACCAGACCACGTTTAAATTTCCATCAATATTAACACCACATCGCGAAATTTCGATCCGTTTAATTTCAAACCTTATTCATTATTCGTCTTCGTTTCATCTATAATATTTAATTATCCTGAATGCATGATATAGTAGGTAAATAATGACTTATGTGTATCTTGTAGATGCTCTACATCCAACTTGATTAAATTAAGTTGTGTTTCTTTATATGATTAAAACAGAGTATTTCCAAAATTATTCTTTCTTTCACTTCGCACACTTTTCATGCTAGAAGAAGGCTCGCCTTATAATGTAAGCTAATTTTGGCATGATTTTCATATCTTCTGTACTGTTTCAGGTCTGGTGGGTTTGAATTAGAGTAAGTATGAATGTCAATTTGCCCACGTTTTATGAAAGGTCACGTGTTATTGTGCGTTTTGTACGTTGGCTTTGATGTACTTTAACCGTATCGCTGGACCATTTTGAAAAGATTGATTGCTCCTTGCCATGGATCAATATAATGTTGTCCTTTCCATGTATGACCAATTTGTGCGATATTTGTTGCCAAAATATGTATTAACCCTTGATATATGTATCTGTCAGGGCTGGCATTCCACTGATCGAATTTGATATGAGTTGCTCATTTATTAATCCCATGTACAAGCGCAAAATACTAAATTAATTTTAGAGCAAAGGGACCAATTTTTGTTTGGTTTTTTTTTTTTTTTTTTTTTTTTTTTTTTTTTTTTTTTTTTTTTTTTTTTTATGCATATGTTTCCCACAACCCAACCAAACCCACCCGTCTTATTATCACATTTTTAATAATATTTGCAGACAAACGAAATGTACGTGCTGCAGCTACAAAGTCATTAAACGATACATGTTTTTGTTATAAAAAGTTTAAGACTGTAAAATATTCCAAAAATATGATTACGGTTTTGTTTAGGTTTCTGCAGAACATATAACAGACATAATCAGGATTATAATTTTAAAGTTTCCGTTTATTACAAGTATCATTTTGGAAGAAATTAACATTAAAGAGATGAAGTAAGAACTATTATGATACAAGTTTGAGAAATATAATGACAACAACAGTAGCAACAATAACTAGTGTTACGTGTAGGCTTGTGCAAAAATAACAAGAGAAAAGAGTGAAGCCAACAAGCTTTGTATATTTTAACAAAATAGTTAATTTCCCTAGAAAACAATGTAAAAATTGGAAATAGGACTTACGGTTTGTAAATATAATCCAAAATTTAATCCTAAGATTGAAAAATACAAGTCCTATCACTAAACAGTTCTAACAGAATCCGGTTTGAATCTCGATGACATTCCAATATGGAAGGCGATGACGCCAGATGAGGTCGTTGTACTGGTGGCAACAGATCCTCAATTGAATCACAGCTTATAATGTTTCCGTATAGAAGTCCAGAATAAATTTCCACTGAATTTCTGTGTCCCAGAACTTTTTATAAAAAAGTACAATTCTTTAGTCTTTTAGATAATAAATTATTAGATCTAAAAACAGATGAAAAATAAAATGGCAACAACGAGTAGAAACACCTTGTTCCCTCAAGGTATTAAGAACAACTAAATGAAAAACTCTGAGAACGAGTATTAAAACGCAACTAAAACGTCATTTCAGTTTCACGTGTTAACATCGAACAGCGTAATAAAACAAAATGCCAATTGTCACGTAGCTAGAATAGCCGTATCTAAGAACCAAATTCTCAAACTGAAAATATATATATAAAAAAAGAAAGGCTGTTTACAATCCAATTAACACGCGGGCCGAAATGACCTTGGCAATAGACAATCGTTATCACTCAATGTTTACAAAATCTATCATCCAAAACTAGTGCTGAAGTAACACCGTTTGCGTTCTATACAAACAGAATTTACTTGAAAAAATCTCGAATCCCGTGAAAATAATCGTTACAATAAAACGTAATGAAACAAAATTAAAATAAACAAGAATTTAAAACTAACACACAAGCAATTTAACTACATATTCGTAACACTTCCCCCATAAAGAAAAAGAAAGATTTATATAATAAAATTTTCTTTTTACCATATGTAAATTATACATGAGGTAAAATAAAATTACATAAGAAAATTCTTATGAATTATATAAAGTGTACATGAAATAATATTTCTATACACGGGAAAGTGCATCTGCAATCAAATTGTCTATTCCTTTGACGTGCCTGATGTTAAGATTATATTCTTGCAAAAATAAACTCCACCTTCATAATCTTTCATTTTCATTTTTCATCTTGTCGATGAAAGTAAGGGGGTTGTGATCACTAAACACAACAACCGGAGAAGGAGCCGAGCTAATGTAAACTTCAAAATGCTGTAATGCCAATATTAAAGCCAAACATTCCTTCTCGATTGCTGAGTAACTTCTTTGGTGCTTATTTAATTTCCTAGAGAAATAGCACACTGGGTGATCAACACCATTTCTACCTTCTTGAATCAATACTGCTCCAACCATAACATCACTTGCATCCACAGATAATTTAAAAGATTGATTGAAATTTGGAGCTGTGAGAACCGGCGCACTTTTGAGCATGGCTTTTAATCTATCAAAAGCTTCCTGACATTTTTCAGTCCAAAGAAACTTGTTTTTCTTACTTAACAAGTTTGTCAGGGGTTCAGCAATATTAGAAAAATTGGAACAAAACTGTCGATAGTATCCGGCCATACCCAAACATTGCATCAGTTGCTTTTTACTGACAGGCACAGGGAAATCAGAGATAGCCTTGACCTTAGCGTCTATAGGTTTAACTTGTCCATGTCCCACAACATGTCCTAGGAAAGTTACACAAGCACGGCAAAATCCACATTTAGATAAATTGATTGTCAAATTTGCATCAGTGAGTCTTTCAAAGAATTTACGAATCGTGGATAGATGTTCTTTCCAGGTGTCGTTGTAGATGATGACCACATCGATGTAAGCATCACAATTTTCTAGACCAGAAGTAATCATATTCATCAAACGTTGAAACGTACTTGGGGAACCCTTCATCCCGAACGGCATCACTTTATATTGATAGAGTCCATCTGGAGTCACAAATGCAGAAATTTCCTTTGCTCTTTCCGTTAGTGGAATTTGCCAAAATCCTTTCAGAAGGTCAAATTTGGTGACATACTTGGCATTTCCAATTTTATCAATACAGTCATCGATTCTTGGTGATGGAAATGAAAAAGTTTGTATCACACTGTTCACCTTCCTATAATCAGTGCACATACGGAAAGTTTTATCCGGTTTCGGAACAAGTACGCATGGTGAACTCCAATCACTTTTACTGGGCTCTATGAACTCGTTCTCCAGCAAATACTGAATTTCCTTTTTAAAGTATTCCTGTTTGAGAGAGTTCATCCTGTATGGGTGTTGATTCACAGGTTTTGAATCTACAATTTCAACGCCATGAAAATTTTGTTTGTTCTCATAGGAATATCTTGAAACAAGTGCTCATATTCGAATAATAACTGTTTAAGTTCATTCTTTTCTTATTGTTGCAAATGTAAACGTTTCTGGTCCAGATTTTTCATAATTTCCGAATTCCGAAGGATTGTTGCTCCAATATCAACAGAGTCCGATTGAAGTTCTTCATTTAAATCCTCAGTTGGTGGGACAGGTACAACTAAATTAATTGCATAATTTACCTGGCTATCTTTTTCAATATACTAGGACTCCATTAATTTATTTAGATCAGAGTATTATAATTATAATTTAACTCATTCATTTTCTTCTTAACCTTATAAGGGCCGTAAAATCTAATTTGAACAAAATTTTGAAGAATGAGCAAGAGAGAATGAACTCTATTACAAGACTCAAATGTTCTCTCAATTAAAGTTCTGTGAAACCATAATTTCACTTTTGACTTGAATTGCTCAGCGCCAAATTCAAGCATAACAAGCTGGAAAATTCCAGACATAAAATTTGACCCTTGAACAGATTGAACAAATTTGGGAAGGCCAAACTGAGTAGAAAACTCTATCAAAGCTATTACTATAGTTTTTGTTTTAATATTCCTCAAAGGAATTTGCTCTGGGAATCTTGTTGACGCACACATAATAGTCAACAAATATTGGTTGCCTGACTTGGTCTTAGGTAAGGGACCAACACAATCTACCATAATTCTGCTAAATGGTTCGTCAAATGCAGGAATAGGTTGCAGATGAGCCTTAGGTATCTTCTGATTGGGTTTTCCTATCATTTGACAAGTATGACAAGATCTACAAAATTTACAAACATCGCTTTTGATTTTTGGCCAATAAAAGTGAGTCAAGATCTTGTGATAAGTTTTATTTATCCCTAAATGACCAGCCAGAGGAGTTTCGTGGGCCAGACTAAGTATTTCCTGTCTGTAAGATTTTGGAACTACACTCTGATAGTTCACTGACCACTCGTCACCAGCAGGTACCTC
>JAECUM010017952.1:0-81696 GCA_016617855.1 Megalonaias nervosa | reverse complement strand
AGATGCTAGACCCAATTCATCATCAGGGAATAAGACTTGCCCTGGGAGCATTTAAGACATCCCCTTGTGAAAGCCTACTCGTTGAAGCGAGCGAACCACCTTTATCACAACGTAGAGAAATGCTTTCCGCACAGGATGATCTCAAATTAAGCTCAAACCCTCTGAACCCTGCTTTTTCGGCTGTTTTGAACCCAAATATAAAACCTTATATGACAATAAACCAAACGTCATACCTACCTTTGGCATTAGAATATTACCATGCCTTGACAGTACCAAAATTGATCTTTCAAAAATTCTGAAAACGACCGTCTCCAAAACACCTCCCTGGCTACTTCAACAACCAAAGGTACTTTTCACATTACACGGTGGAAAAAAATCGGAGACAAACCCTTCCATCTTCACAACTCTTACCATGAACTAATCGCCCAATTTGAAAATTATACAAGAATATATACTGATGGATCAAAAGATCAGGAAAAGGCTGCTGCAGCCTTCGTTAGTGGAAAACACACAACAAAAGTCCGCTTGCCAAATGGTACATCCATTTTTTCAGCTGAAATCAGAGCAATACACCTTGCATTGCAATATATTGAAAGCAAGCGTATTTTAAATAGCATCATCTTCTCCGATTCACTATCAGTACTTCAGTCACTACATAATAGAAAACTGGAGAATCCATTATTAGCTAATGTTCTCCTTAAACATACTGAGCTGAGTATCTCACACAATATAGTATACTGTTGGTTACCCAGCCATATTGGAATTAAAGGTAATGACAAAGCAGATCGCGCTGCTAAAATGGCTCTATCACTAGAACCATCTCATTTTAATACACCGTATACGGATTTTATACGTAGTATCAAAGAATGTTTACGTCAGAAATGGCAGGCATCATGGAATGATGCCGTGAATAACAAACTTCATGCCATCAAGCCAACCCTAGGAGAATGGGCTCCTTCCTACAGAGCCGTCCGTAGGGAGGAGGTAGTCGTTGCAAGAATTCGAATCGGCCATACTTATTTAACCCACTCCTACATACTAAAAGGAGAAGACCCTCCAGAGTGCATATCTTGCAATGAACCATTTACTGTTAAGCACTTTATGTTGGAGTGTTTCGACCTCCAACCTACGCGTAATCATTATTACAATGTGCATGACATTAGGGAGCTCTTTGATACAGTTAGTATTTCTTATATTATAGACTTCCTGAAGGAAGTAAATATTTATCATAAGCTATAGCTTGTATGCTATCACCTTGAACAGTTTTATGTGCTATATATACCGTCGGTAGATTTTAATTACCTTTCATCTGTTTTCGTTGTCATACATCATTTGCACTCCCCGTTGATCGGGAAACTATTTATTTATCACCGTTACCATTTTATCGTTTTACCTTCAACTGTTTGGTTTCGTATCGCTGGTCGATACGAAACCTTTTACCACTTTTACATGATGAAAGATATAACCTTTTGTATGGCGCTAAATAGCCTCATAGTGCTGGTGCGCCGTAAAAATTCAACTAACCAACCAACCAACTTACTTTTCAAAACCTACAGATCTTTTAAGGTCATAACACAGGATAATGTATGTCCTTACACAGACTTACCTTTTAAACCCTACACATCCTTTAAGGTCATAACAGGGGATAATGTATGTCCTTGCAAAGACTTAGATTTTAATCCCTACAGATCTTTTAAGGTCACAACAAGGGACAATGTATGTCCTTACACAGACTTACTTTTTAAACCCTGCACATCCTTTAAGGTCATAACAAGGGATAATGTATGTTCTTACACAGACTTACTTTTTAAACCCTACACATCCTTTAAGGTCATAACAAGGGATAATGTATGTCCTTACACAGACTTACTTTTTAAACCGTACAGATCTTTTAAGGTCATAACAAGGGATAATGTATGTCCTTACACAGACTTACCTTTTAAACCGTACATATCTTTTAAGGTCATAACAAGGGATACTGTATGTCCTTACACAGCCTTACTTTTTGAACCTTACAGATCTCTTTAATTTGTAAGAAGGGATTATGTATTAAACCCTACAGATCGTTTAAGGTGATAACAAAGGATAATGTATGTCCTTACACAGACTTACTTTTCAAAAGCCACAGACCTTTTAAGGTCATAACGCAGGATAATGTATGTCCTTACACAGTCTTACTTTTTAAACCCTACACATCCTTTAAGGTCATAACAAGGGATAATGTATGTCCTTGCAATTTCTTAGCTTTTAATCCCTACATATCTTTTAAGGTCACAACAAGGGGTAATGTATGTCCTTACACAGACTCACTTTTTAAACGCTACACATCCTTTAATTTCATAACATGGGATAATGTATGTACTTATACAGACTTACTTTTTAAACCCTAGAGATCTTTTAAGATGATAACAAGGGATAATGTATGTCCTTACACAGACTTACCTTTTAAACCGTACATATCTTTTAAATTCATAACAAGGGATAGTGTTTGTCCTTACACCGTACAGATCTGTTAAGGTAACAACAATTTATAATGTATGTCCTTACACAGACATACTTTTTAAACACTACAGTCCCCCTGCGGGTCCGGGGTTGTAGAATTGGCCCGCCGTCCCTCGCTACGTGTCGTAAGAGGCGACTAAGTAGAGGCAACCTGTTTGCCGTGGGTTGCGACCCGTGTCGGAGGAGGAAAGGATCCTGGTAGTTGAGCAGAGGCTTTCCGATGCAATACACTACTTTGGCCTCTACTTCTTCTAGACGGGTGGTCGGGATGGGCCCGGTCTCGACAAATCGGCTGGTCACGCCGAGCCCTAGGAGGTCTTTATTTCTCGCTCACTTTCTTTATCTTTCTCGTTGTATCTCTCTTGATACCACCGTTGCCCCTACATTCTATCCCTTTAACTTTCCATTTTCCAAGTCTTAGAAGACTTCCTAGAAGGCGGTGGCTCAACGGGTCAATTGGGAGGTAATTTTACCGACTGAGTATGTCTTATGGGATGAATCAGGAGGTGAATTTACCTACTGAGTATAACATCTGTGTATCCCTGACACTTGAAAAGTGTCCCCTTGTTGGGCTCCTTGGTGGGCGGGGAGCACGGGTGCTGAATTTTAAATACACCAACATGGATATTTCCAAAAAAAATCAACTCAAGCGTACCAAGATTGGATCTGACTCAGATGACGAACCATGTGGTGTGGATTCATTTCCACGCTTCATGGTTATACAGTCTAAAGATGCCACAAAACCGCTTAATGTACTCTCTCCGTTTGTGATCGAGAAAACAATTATGGGACTGATAGGAACACCAAAAGGTGTTAAAAAGTTAAAATCGGGCTGCCTACTTGTCGAGTGTGAGCGACGAGGTCAAGCAGAAAACCTCAAGAAAATGACAACATTTTTCGATATTCCAGTGACCTCGTTCGCCCACACAACACTCAATTCGTCCAAAGGCGTGATTCGCTGTCGTGACTTGGCTGGAGTCAGCGACACGGATATCATTGAAGGGATGAAAAACGAAGGTGTCACTGCAGTCCGTAGAATACGTATTAAACGTAACAACAACCTGCAGGACACCAACACCATTATACTCACCTTCAACAAGCCAACAGTACCCAGAGTGGTCAAAGTTGGCTTTCTGCAAGTGAAGGTTGATGTGTACATACCAAATCCACTTCGATGTTATAAGTGTCAGAAATATGGTCATCATGAAGACCGCTGCTCAAGAAGCCAAATATGTGGCCGATGCGGAGATCACTCTCACCAGGAATCTGAGTGTAGAGCCACTCCGCATTGTGTCAACTGTGGAAAACAGCACCACGCCAGTTCCAAGGATTGTGATACCTGGAAACAGGAGAAGGAAATACAGAGGGTTAAATACACATCCAACATTCCCTATCCAGAGGCCAGAAAGCTTGTACAGGCAAAACATCTCTTCCTGGCCCATCCTTCTCCACTGTAGTGAAGAACAATCCCAAGGCAACGAAGGACGCCCAAACGCAGACAGATGCACCCGAGTCAACATCAAGCACTAACACCCCCCATTACCAAGCACAAAGAACCACGGCATCTACCCAAACAACATTCAATAATACTCAACAACAGAAATCACCAAAGAACAAAAACAGATCACAAGGAAATAGGCAGCAAAAGGGGTCAGAAGACCCCATCAAACTCTATAACAGGTTTGGGGACATTGAGAGCATGGATGCAGAAGATACTGCTCCATGTTCTCAAAGTAGCTCCAGACCTAACAAAAAAATCATCCCCGTACTTCCTCCGTAGAAATAACCATATAGATTCTCTCCGCAAAAAGTCTAACCTAGCTCCAAAATCTCCAATCTAAACTTATAATGAAGAACACGATCATACAATGGAATTGTCGAGGACTTAAAGCCAATTACAATGATATTCTCCTGCTTTTAAACGAATATGATCCTGCAATACTATGCCTTCAGGAAACCTTTTTAAAAGATACGGACAACATCACACTTAAAAACTACTCCCTGTTTAACACCTACTTACAGAACGTTGACAGGGCCTCGGGAGGGGTTTCTATTGCTGTGAACAATAGAGCCCCACATAGCGTCATCCCTTTAAACACAAACTTGCAAGCCATTGCTGTGAGTGTCACTCTACATCGAGTGATTACATTTTGTTCTATTTATATACCACCAAACACCAACTTATTACCAAACGAACTAGACACGCTTGTTCAACAACTTCCTGCACCATTTGTTTTACTCGGTGATTTTAATGCCCATAATATTTTATGGGGATCAAATTACATAAGCGACAGGGGCAAAGGGGTCGAAGATTTTGTTACTAGACACGACTTGTGTCTATTTAATACCAAATCTCCGACGTACTTGCACCCAGGAACTGGTACATACACATGTATCGACTTGACAATTTGTTCTCCTTCACTACTTTTGGATTATAATTGGAAGGTCGCTGATGACCTTCACAGCAGTGATCACTTTCCAATCTCTCTTAAGAACACCAACGTTACAATTGATGACACGATTCCACAGTGGAATTTAAAGAAAGCTGACTGGACCAAGTTTGAAACACTTTGTACAGCTAGACTTAACAGGAATACCGTCCTAAACGATATTGATCCTATTCGACAATTTACATCCGTCTTAATTGAGATTGCAGAAGAATCTATTCCTAAGTCCTCGCCGAATTGTAAAAGAACCCCAAAACCGTGGTTCACTAAAGAATGTAAAGAAGCCATTAGACAACGCCGAGAAGCACTGAAAAAATTTAATAATCGTCCAACGCCCGAAAACTTAACTCAGTACCGTATTGTTCGGGCCAAAGCTCGCCGCATAATTAAAGAAAGTAAACGAGCATCATGGAAAAAATATGTTTCAACTTTAAACTCTCGTTCCTCAATAAAGAAAGTTTGGGACACGATCCGCAAAATAACTGGAAAGGGAAAATACAATTCATTCCGACATCTGAAGCTAAATAATAACAATTTCAATACCAAACAAGAAATAGCTAATGTACTTGCTGATTGTTTCTCCAAAAATTCCTCATCGTCTAATTATTCAGAAGCTTTCCGAAGATTGAAAGCTCATAAAGAAAAAACACGGTTGAAATTCACATCGAATAACTCAGAGAGCTATAACCAACCGTTTTCATTGTCGGAGCTTATGGAATCTTTGAATAAGGCCCATGATACATCTGCTGGGCCTGACGATATACATTACCAGTTTTTGAAACACCTTCCAGAACCATCCTTAACAGTTCTTCTGGAAATCTTCAATGATTTATGGATTACTGGTAATGTACCAAAAATTTGGAAAAGAAGCAACAGTAATACCAATCCCAAACCAGGCAAAGATAGCGCAGATCCTACCAACTATAGACCTATATCATTAACTAGTTGCGTTTGCAAAACAATGGAACGAATGATCAATTCTCGGCTTGTATGGTATTTGGAAACCAACAATTTAATATCTCCTTTCCAAAGTGGCTTTCGTTATGGTCGTAGTACCAATGATCATCTGGTTAGACTGGAAACATTTATTCGCGACGCTTTCATCAAGAAAGAACACTTAGTAGCAGTTTTCTTTGATTTGGAAAAGGCCTATGACACAACATGGAAGTACGGAATACTAAATGACCTACACGATCTGGGTCTAAAAGGCCGACTGCCCTCGTTCATATCAAACTTCCTCTCAGACAGGGAATTCAAGGTACGAGTGGGCTCCACCCTCTCTGATATGCACGATCAAGAGATGGGTGTGCCCCAGGGCAGTATTTTATCCGTGACGCTTTTCAACATAAAAATTAATAGCATCACCAAGTGTCTGACTCCCGGTGTGGATTGCTCCCTATATGTTGATGACTTTTTAATATGTTACCGATCCAAGCACATGCATACAATTGAAAGACAATTGCAGCAAAATATCAACAAGATTCAAAACTGGGCCAATACTAACGGTTTCAAATTCTCGAAATCAAAAACTGTATGTATGCATTTCTGTCAGTTACGAAGACATCATGATGGACCTAAACTCACGCTGGACGGAACACCTATTCCAGTTGTTGAGGAAGCAAAATTTTAGGTATTATCTTCGACAGAAAACTGACCTTTATTCCACACCTGAAGAATTTGAAAGCTAAATGCTTGAAATCTCTAGACTTACTTAAAGTAATAGCGCACACTGACTGGGGTGCTGATAGGAAAGTCCTACTCAGTTTATACAGAACATTTATTCGCTCGAAACTAGACTATGGTTGCGTTGTCTATGGTTCAGCTAGGAAGTCCTATTTGAAGATGCTAGACCCAATTCATCATCAGGGAATAAGACTTGCCTTGGGAGCATTTAAGACATCCCCGTGTGAAAGCCTACTCGTTGAAGCGAACGAACCACCTTTACCACAACGTAGAGAAATGCTTTCTGCACAGTATGCTCTCAAATTAAGCTCAAACCCTCTGAACCCTGCTTTTTTTTTTTTTTTTGAACCCAAATATAAAACCTTATATGACAATAAACCAAACGTCACACCTACCTTTGGCATTAGAATATTACCATGCCTTGACAGTACCAAAATTGATCTTTCAAAAATCCTGAAAACGACCGTCTCCGAAACACCTCCCTGGCTACTTCAACAACCAAAGGTACTTTTCACATTACACGATGGAAAAAAATCGGAGACAAACCCTTCCATCTTCCACAACTCTTACCATGAACTAATCGCCCAATTTGAAAATTATACAAGAATATATACTGATGGATCAAAAGATGAGGAAAAGGCTGCTGCAGCCTTCGTTAGTGGAAAACACACAACAAAAGTCCGCTTGCCAAATGGTACATCAATTTTTTCAGCTGAAATCAGAGCAATAGACCTTGCATTGCAATATATTGAAAGCAAGCGTATTTTAAATAGCATCATCTTCTCCGATTCACTATCAGTACTTCAGTCACTACATAATAGAAAACTGGAGAATCCATTATTAGCTAATGTTCTCCTTAAACAAACTGAGCTGAGTACCTCACACAATATAGTATACTGTTGGTTACCCAGCCATATTGGAATTAAAGGAAATGACAAAGCAGACTGCGCTGCTAAAATGGCCCTATCACTAGAACCATCTGATTTTAGTACACCGTATACTGATTTTAAACGTAGTATCAAAGACTGTTTACGTCAGAAATGGCAGGCATCATGGAATGATGCCGTGAATAACAAACTTCATGCCATCAAGCCAACCCTAGGAGAATGGACTCCTTCCTACAGAGCCGTCCGTAGGGAGGAGGTAGTCATTGCAAGAATTCGAATTGGTCATACTTATTTAACCCACTCCTACATACTAAAAGGAGAAGACCCACCAGAGTGCGTAGCTTGCAATGAACCATTCACCGTTAAGCACTTTATGTTGGAGTGTTTCGACCTCCAACCCACGCGTAATCATTATTACAATGTGCATGACATTAGGGAGCTCTTTGATACAGTTAGCATTCCTGATATTATAGACTTCCTGAAGGAGATAAATATTTATCATAAGTTATAGCTTATATGCTATCACCTTGAACAGTTTTATGTGCTATATATACCGTCGTTAGATTTTAATTACCTTTCATCTGTTTTCGTTGTCATACATCATTTGCACTCCCCGTTGATAGGGAAACTTTATTTATTTATCACCGTTACCATTTTATCTTTTTACCTTCAACTGTCTGGTTTCGTACCGCTGGTCGATACGAAACCTTTTACCACTTTTAAATGATGAACGATATAACCTTTTGTATGGCGCTAAATAGCCTCATAGTGCTGGTGCGCCGTAAAAATTCAACTAACCAACCAACCAGACTTACTTTTTAGACACTACATATCTTTTAAGGTGACAACAAGGGATAATGTATGTAGTTGCACATACTTACTTTTTAAACCCTAGAGATCTTTGAATGTCACAAAAAGGGATAATGTATGTCGTTACACAGACATACTTTTCAAACCCTACAGATCTGTTAAGGTCATAACAAGGGATAATGTATGTCCTTACACAGACTTACTTTTTAAACCCTACAGATCTTTCAAGATCACAAGAATGGATAATGTATGTCCTTACACTGATTTTCCTTTGAAGCCTTACCGATCTTTTGAGGTCAGAACAACGGAGAATGTGTTTCCTTACACAGACTTACTTTTTGAACCCTACAGATCTTTTAAGGTCACAACAATGGATAATAGTTGTCCGTACGCATACTTACGTTTTCAACCCTTCAGATCTGTTAAGGTTACAACAAGCTATAATGCATGTTCTTACACGGACTTACTTTTTAAACCCTACAGATCTTTTAAGGGCACAACAAGGAATAATGTATGTCCTTAAACAGACTTACTTTTTAAACCCTTCATAACTTTTAAGCTCACAAGAAGGGACGATGTCTGTCCTTACACAGACTTGCTTTTTAAATCCTACAGATCTTTTAAGGTCACTAGAAGGGATAATGTATGTGCTTACACAGACTTACTGTTTAAACCCTAAAGATCATTTAAGGTCACAACAAGGTATAACGTATATCCTTTCACAGACTTGCTTTTTAAACCCTACAGATCTTTTAAGGTCACAATAAGGGATAATATATGTCCTTACACAGAATTACTTTTTAAACCCTACAGATCTTTTAAGGTCACAACAAGGGATAATGTATGTCATTACACAGACTTACTTTTTAAATACTACAGATCGTTTAAGGTCATAACAAGCGATAATGTATGTCCTCTACATATCTTTTAAGGTCACAACAAGGGATAATGTATGTCGTTGAAGAGACTTACTTTTCAAACACTACATATCTTTTTAGGACACAGCAAGGGGTAATGTAGGTCCTTACACAGACATAATTTTTAAACCATACCGATCTTTAAGGTCATAACAAGGGATTATGTATGTCCTTACACAGACTTTCTTTTAAAACCACTTCAGATCTTTTGACCTCATAACAAGGGATAATATATGTCGTTACACACGCTTACTTTTTAAACCCTACAGATCTGTCAAGTTCATAACAAGGGATAATATATGTCCTTACACAGAATTACTTTTTAAATCCTACAGATTTTTTTTGCCCACAACAAGGGATAATGTATGTCCTTACAGAGGTATTTTTTAAGCCCTACAGATCTTCTAAGGTCATAACAGGGGATAATGTATTTCCTTACGGAGACTTAATTTTTAAACGCTACAGATCGTTTAAGGTCACAACAGGGGATAATGTATGTCCTCACACAGTTACTTTATAAACCGTACAGATCTTTTAAGATCACAACAAATAATAATGTGTGCCCTTCAACAGACTTACTTTTTAAACCCTACAGATCATTTAAGCTCACAACAAGGGATAATGTATGTCGTTACGCAGACTTGCTTTTTAAAACCTACAGATCTTGTAAGGTCACAAGATTGGAGAATGTATGTCCTTACACAGACTTACTTTTTTAAACCCTCCAGATCTTTCATTCTGACAAGAAGGGATAATGTATGTCCTTACACAGAATTTGTTTTTGAACGCTACAGATGTTTTAAGGTGAGATCTAGGGATATTGTATATCTTTACACAGACTTACTTTATAAACCCTTGAGATCCCTTAAGGTCACAAGAAGGGATGATGTATGTCCTGACACAGACTTACTATTTAAACCCTACGTCTCGTTTAAGGTCACAACAAGGGATAATGTATGTCCTTACACAGATTTGATTTTTAAACCCTACAGATCTTTAAAGGTCACAACAAGAGATAATGTATGTCCTTACACAGACTTACATTTTTAAACCCTACAGATCTTTCATGGTGACAAGAAGGGATAATGTATGTCCTTACACAGAATTACTTTTTAAACCCTACAGCTCTTTTAAGGTGACAACAAGGGATAATGTATATCTTTACACAGACTTACATTTTGAACCCTACAGATTTTTTAAGTTCACAACAAGGGATAATGTTTGTCTTTACACAGAATTAATTTTTAAACCTTACAGATCTTTTAAGGTCATAACAAGGGAGAATGTATGTCCTTAGATAGACTTACTTTTGAAACCCCTACATTTCTTTTAAGGTCATAACATGGGATAATGTATGTTCTTACACAGACTTACTTTTTAAACTCTACATGTCTGTCAAGATCATAAGAAGAGATAATATATGTCCTTACACAAACATACTTTTTAAACCTTACAGATCTTTTAAGCTAACAACAAGGGATAATGTATGCCCGTACACACTTATTTTTTAAACCCTAGAGATGTTTTAAGGTCATAACAAGGGATAATGTATGTCGTTAGACAGACTTAATTTTTAAACCCTACAGATCTTTTAAGGGCACAAGAGGGGATAATGTATGTCCTTACACAGACTTAGTTTTTGAACCCTACAGCTCTTTTAAGGTCACAACAAGTGATAATGTATATCTTTACACAGACTTACTTTTTGAACCCTACAGATCTTTCAAGTTCACAAGAAGGGATAACGTATGTCGTTACACAGACTTATTTTTTAAAGACTATAGATCCTTTGAGGTCATTAGATGGGATAATGAATGTCCTTAAAGAGACTTACTTTTAAACCCTTGAGATCCTTTCAGGTCACAACAAGGTATAATGTATGTCGTGACACTGACTTACTTTTTAAACCCTACTTATCTTTTATGGTAACAACAAGGGATAATGCATGTCCTTAAGCAGCAGGTTGGGTGGACCCTACAACTTTTTTGGCTTAACTATATAGACCTTATTTTTGAAATTAAGAGTTCCTACGAAAGGCTGTAAAACAAAAGTTGTTGTCTTAATAATGAAAACTTCTCTAATTGTCCAGATTTTTTCTGATTTTTTTCGCAATCTGGTCACTTAATTTTTTGTCGTCCACCCTCCCTGCTGCTATGGTTTTTATCCAAAAATTATATCAAGTCCGTTACGATATCTTGATCTTGGGTCATGTAAATTTATTGTTACAAAACCAAAGGGAGCAGCTTGTGCTTTTGAAAAGAAATTTTTAAATTTATTCATGTCCATATCCCCAGAACACCAAGTATAATAAATATTTTGCAGTGTATGATTATCTACGCCATTAGACACAACTAAAATGTTACAGTTGTCCCTGATTACTTTTGGAATTTGTGTATAGCGCTGTGTAACATAAATCACGTCTGTGTTTTTATGTCTACCTCGTGAAAATATTCTAGCTGGATTGGATTGTTTGTCCAGCATAACATCATCATACACTACTAAATTATTAATGAATCCATCCAGATCATCTACAGATGGTGCTTCATCAATATCAGTAATAAAGTCTATGACACTATCTTCATGCAACAATTTTGCGTTTTCATAAAAATCTTTAAGTACTTCGTAACATCGCTGATCATCTACAGATGGTGCTACTAAATATAATTTATCCCACTTCAGCCATCGCATTATTAGATTAAGCAATAATTGCGTCTTCCCACTTCCAGATGGGCCTATTATAATCATTCTGATAGAATTCGGAAGAGCTGGATGGTGCTTTACTGGTTCTTGTTTTCGTGTCGCAGAAAAGTCAATTATATCCATATAATAAATAATATGATTCTATATTGTGTTCGATGCAGAGCACCTACCGATACTACTGAAATAACGACAATAACAACAAGAAATAAAAGACGTGCACTTAGAGGTAAGTGTATGAAATGTGGTACCAAGAAATATAAATTTATTCCAACAAAGACAGGTGGGGGTGATATCGCTGCTTCGTTAGGAAAATTACCGGGAACTCCATGGGCTAAATATCCCGGTGAGAAACATTTACCCGGATATAATTATTGTGGTCCTGGAACTCGACTCGATATCCGACTTGATGATCAAGATCAACCAAAACCAGGAGAGTATCCAGTAAATAAGATTGATCAAGCGTGTTACGTTCATGATGTCGCGTATAAAAGTAAGGATTTGCAACACCGACATCTCGCAGATGTGAAATTGATTCACGCATTAAATTCTATACCTAATAAATCTCTCAGAGAAAAATTAGCTAGTTTCCTAGTAAAAACTGCTATGAAAGGTAAACTAGTGCTAGGGGCTGGCAATTAATTATATAACTATCATAATGGAATCTGTTTATTATTCCCCGAGAGGATTCTGGAGGGGTAAAGCAGCGATTAGTAAACTCGCCAAAGCAGCAAAAGTTTCACGTAATGTTGCTGCATCATGGTTAGCACGACAGGCAATATGGCAAATCTTCCTAAGTCCACCTAAAAAAAATTCATTACGCGCATTTTGATGTTAGTGTTCCTAATGAAGTTCATCAAGCAGATATTTTATTTTTACCACACAATACCATTAAAACACGTGGACGAAAATCACGCACGTACAAATACGCATTAACTGTCGTTGACGTTGCAAGTAGATATAAAGAAGCGGAGCCATTATCAACAAAGACAACATCTGAAGTTGCATCTGTGTTTGAGCGCATTTATCAACGTGGTGGTCTACGATGGCCACGGTTATTACAAGTTGATCCTGGTAAAGAATTTCTTGGAGTAGTATCATCATTGATGAAGAAACATAACGTTAAAATCAGACGAGGACATACTGAAATTCATCGTGATCAGGCAATTGTTGAACGATTTAATAGAACACTTGCCGAGCGGTTATTTGGATACCAATATGCAAAGGAAATATCTACTAACTTCAAGGATAGATCTCGTGAATGAGTTGCAAGATTACCGAGTGTGATAGCTGCGTTGAATAATGAAATTACTCGTGCAACTTCCATGAAACCTTCTAATGCGATCAAAAATATATATATACCAATACAACGACGTGAATCTTTCTCTCAACCAGTATTAGGTAATGTTACAGTTAGATATTTATATGAACCTGGCGAACTTGAAGGTGGTAAAAAAGAGCAACCGATCCTATCTGGAGCGTGACTACACATAAAATTTCTAGCGTGGTTAGATCCACTGGTAGACCTCCAATATACAGACTAGACTCTACAGCCCCTCAACGTGGATTTGTACGTGAACAATTACAAGTAATTCCTGAGGATACGCAATTACCACCACGTTCAATTTTGTAAACGTCCAGAGCCTCGACGTCGATTACACTCAAGACAAGTCAGCATTACATTTTCACGTGTATGACCAAGATCACTATTAATTCTGTCTACGGTAAATTGTCTTGGATTATTATTCGAATATTGCCATAACATATTACAGTTACAGCTTGCACAATTATTATTCTGTAATTGTTTTAGTTTTATAATAAATTCAGTATCAAGATCAAAATCACGTTTATTTTTTTTTGTCACACTTTTTATAGCTGACTAATTTTTTATTGATATCGATATTGTTAGTGATTTCTTCAGTTATTACGTAATCTACAATAACTCTACGCAGTTGCGATATTCTCCTGACTCGAGATACGTCGAGATAGACTAAATTCGACCATTCAATCCGATCATCTACAATCCAGATTTTAGTATCAGTTATAGTTAATCCCTGCGACGAGTGAATTGTTATAGCGTATCCTAACGTCCACGGTGATTTATTCATACTCAGCGCATTCTCAACGACATTAATTTCGACTAAAATAATATCATTCAAGGCAAGATTCTGTATTCCACCACCAGGAATTTCAACATCAATATTCTGTCGTCGAGTATCTGAGGGGCGATAACATAATGGTACAGGTAGATCTGAAAACTTTTCTTTATGTAACGTAAATAATTTATCCTGTAGTTCATCACAAACTATCTTTCTACTCGCGACTATCAAATCAGCGGGATTCCATAAAGTCCAAAAATCATTCATAGAAGTCTCTGGAATTACTCCTCGCATTATCTCACATTGTACTCTGTCTGGCTGAAGTCTGATTAATCTTTTAAATTTCTTCAGCGGTTCAACAATAGCTCTATGGTCATCATTTATTTCTTCATAATAATCTACGTTATTCTTCAGCCATTCATGTGGAGACTGTCCAACAAAGGGTGGTTGTTGACCATTATCGCCACACATAATCACAGCAGTATTCTTCAATAACAACCAATCAAGAAATGTTTTTAGTGTTTCTAACGACACCGTGCATATCTCGTCCCATATAATAATTTTAGGAATGTGTTTCTCACCCATCCGCGATGGAGTCCATATATCTCCGCACCATCTGAAGAAACTGTGATATGTACATGATTTTACTCCTCGTTGCTTTATTTCTTTGGCGAGTTTATGTGTAGGTGTTAAAACAATTATATCTGATGTATTATTTATAAATAAGTTAATCGTACGAGTTGTTTTACCTGACCCTCCACACCCATTAAGATAAACGGTTTTATATCTAGATACAGGATCATACACAGATGGTGCAGATGACTTTAATATTTGATTATTATTTTTGTAATATGTCTCCGCAATTTCAACATCGGCAGATTCGGAATAACTAAGTATATTTTCTTGTTTTATCCTCCATGTTCCCCATTCACCATTACCGAGTTTTAATAAATCTTTATATTTTTTGTGTACATAAAATGAATCCGTAGCGACTCTGACAGCGTAACGGGGAAATTTATTTATCATCGATAATAGATTTATCGAAACGTACGCTAACATCGAAGATCTTAAATGAGTAAACTGAGGTGACTCGCCATCAAGATAGCTCACAATGGTACCTAGTTTCGTTCCATTTGATAAATAAGCATTACATCTGTTTATAAATGTATTTTTCTCCGTTGTATCAGCGATTATAAAATCTAGTTCAGCATCGTCCATAATCAATCTTGTACACGTTCGTTTATGATCGTATGAACCACCTTGAGTAAATTTACCGATTATCTTTCTACCAAGATCTTTTGCAAGTTTCTCATCGTACTCGTTTCTGCATTTATTTATTTTAATAACATAATCTTCATCAATATCAGGGAATTCTTTCCTGGTATCATCGATATTAAATCTGTTCGGTTCTGGTAACCAAACTTGCTTCTGTGAATTATACGATATAATCGCTTCAGTTACTCTCAACGATATTAAAAATCCAGCATCAAGCATATATCGCAATAGTACTATCGGAACCCAACATCGCTCTGAAAAATGTTTTCCGAACCAAGTATAAGTAATTGCATGGAGATCTTCTCTAAACTCGAATGATTCTGCGTGAGCAAATCCTGTTAAGTCAAAATCTGGTAAGGGTCCGTTTATCGCAACCCTGGTCATGTCAGGTGTAGGATGTCCGAATCTCTTAAAGTATTTAGAACATGCTCCATATCCAAGAAAACTTCCAGGATAACACGCTACCATATCAACCGAGATAACATCACTATGGTTGTATTTGGTGTTCCATAATCCACCGTGACCATATTCTACGCAGCTTTTCTTGACATCTTCAAGGAATTCCCATCGTGTTGGTTTCCATAAATTTTTCTCCAGAGCGAAATGAGCCGCTACAGATGGAACTGTAAAACAATTATTTAATAATTGTCTAATTTTGACATCGTCTGAAGTATATTCACGCCAAAGGCGCTGCGCAAGATGTTCCATTTTCTCATGGAGAGATTCTGTACGATAAATATCACCATTAGGTCGTACAAATTGATCATGATGATTATATTCCGAACTCTGAAATAACCAAACAGAAACAGGATCGGTTTTACTAATATTTTTAATAAAATCAAAATATCACCGTCATAAAATTTAACCGTTCTATCTCGTGGAAATATCGTTACAGCAGCAGTCCATGCGTGTGTGTTATGATCAACGATTGTTATAGGGTTTCCATTTTTTATATACTTCGGTTTGTATAAAATCTCTCCTGTCAGCGTTTTTACTGTTATTGGAAATCTTTATTTTTTCTCTAGCTCAGCGACATCTTTGATAGACGCTCCGGTATCTTTAACCGACTCTGCCCACATATTTATTTTTTTACGTCGTAAATCTGTTAAACCATTACCACGTATCGCGTTTGTAAAATGTTCTGTAACTCGTTCAGCTACACAGTTTATTCTTGACTCTGACAATCTCATAGGTTTTAGGTCCCCGACGTCAGGTTTATCATTCAGCGGAAATATTCCATATACAACTGCAGTAACTGGATATGCACGTTCATAATACGGTTTATCAACACCAGTAAGTATTCCGGGTTTAGATTTATTATTTAAGAAAACAATACTACCCCCGGACTGCACACGGACTGGATCACGCTTATCACGAATAATCCAAATATCTTCTTCTGTATTTACAATAAATTTTATTAAAATAAAATATTTTTGATTATCAAGGTGATTAATAATTACTTTTCCTCGTTTGTCATTCATCATATTAGTAACATTTCCAACTCTGAATGTTGACCATACATGAGCAGCGCCATCGTCACGAAATTCATTTTTTGCTTCACGAATACGTTCGGTTACATCCTCATCCGTTAATGCCAGATCCTGCATCGAAGTACTAAGTTTATATTCTGGTAGTCTGTCAAGATCGAATCTAGCAGGGGAAGGTTCAATAACGGATAATTCCTCCATATAATTAAAACAAATATTTAAATTAAAGTTTTAGTATATATAATGCTTGAAACACAAAACAAATGTGCTTGGCTCAAAATTGGATATACTTCTCTTTGTAATAAATCGTGTGTGAACAAATACTGCGGACATCATGCACAAAGTATCAAAAATGGAAGTACAGGACCAATACCGTGTGTGAAATGCGGTGTTGGAGTCAGAGGAAAAATTCAATTGTGTCTAAAATGTGGCGGAAAAAAATACAGAGAACTAAAACGATATTATGACAAAAAAAATAACACTGACTCTCCTATAAAGACCGAAGAAGATTATTTGGCTAGATTTTCAAAAAAAAAAAAATATTGATTTAGACAAATAATATTATATATAATGGAGGAAAACGAATTTGTGAAACATCCCATAATAAAAAATTATGAAGCATCCCGAGATGGTGCAATCAGACACTGTAGATTGAAAAAAACAGTAGGTAGTATTACTAATACTGGTTATTTTAGATTTCGTGCTGGGAAAAATAAACATTATTACCCACATAAATTCATATTTGAATGTCATTTTGGGTTGATCAAAGATGGACTTATAGTTGATCATATTGATGGAGATCCCCAGAATAATCGGTTATCTAACCTGCAAGCAATTACACAAAGTCAGAATTCTGCACGTGGAAATACTGGAAAATATCCCAAGATCCCGAGGTCGGTTATATCCATAAATATACAGACAGGACAAGAAATAATTTTCCCATCAATTAGTGCAGCTGCCAGATATTTTGGCATCAATCCTGCTTCAGGAAAATGCGTTGCAGATAATATTACTAGATCTGCATGTTCAATAAAATACGATCAGCGGATAGTATTTGAATATATCTAATTCTGTCTTCATAACAACAAACAGATAGTTCGACTCTGTCAATTTTGCCAAGGTTTTTGTTTAGCCATAATTACAGTCAGTGGTCCATCATTATCGCTATCATTTGAACTCGTATTTTCACTCGTATTTTCACAATGCTCTCTTAATTGTCTTATTCGAAAGTTCATGATCTTTTTCTGTTCGTATCCATGAGATAATTCTAGCTTGATTTTGTCAATAGCGTTTGAGAGAGGCACAAGCAATTTTACCTGATCATCAGTGACGGTTGCCAGTGATTTTAACATTCCTTGTTGGATAACTTTCATAAACCTGTAATCAGCGGATAGCGTGAATCTGTTCTCGTTTTTTCGTTGTTGTAATGAGTCAAAATCACATAGAATCTTTTCAGCATTAAGATAATCAGATATATTGATACCGTTATGTTGTAATTTTTTAATCGCAGAAACAACGACATTGATATTTTCAAAATTCATTATATAATAAGTGTTTATTTAATATAAAAATAATATTTTTTTACAAAACATATATCACAACACAACTCCATATGAACTCCCAGCTTGTCTGAATTAATCCCCATGTGATCCCCTAAGGTGTCAAACAACATCTTAGTAGGACCAGAGGAAATTCCGAAAGACGAAACACAAACCCCATGTGATCCCCTAAGGTGTCAAACAACATCTTAGTAGGACCAGAGGTCACATATAAACTGATTGATGAACAATGATTATATTTACAGATGGTTATGATGTTGATTTTTGCGGACGGCACATTTTGACCCTTGTGAACTCCCCGGTTGCCTTCTGACATCCGAGCAAGTTCAGAGGTCACATTTATGATTATATACAATGATGATTATGGTTATATACAATGATGATTATGGTTATATACAATGAAGATGATTATATGGTTATATACAATGATGATTATATGATTATATACAATGATGATTATGGTTATATACAATGATGATTATGGTTATATACAATGAAGGTGATTATATGGTTATATACAATGATGATAATGGTTATATACAATGATGATTATATGGTTATATACAATGATGATTATGGTTATATACAATGATGATTGTATGGTTATGAAATATATACAAATGGTGATGACGAGGGAATCTTGTCTACGTCCAACAGATTTTGTACACTCTCCCCCCATACAAAACCCCGGGGAGTGTAAAAGGTACATCCCTCAAGGGTGTATGATAGGAGAGTGTATTTTGTCTGTTGTGGATTTCGAGGAAATGCTCCGGGTTCCCCCAATTAAATAGCATCAGTCGCCAAATGCAAGATAAATACCTTTAGCATTTTTGGAGACTCGAACACGCGAGAGTCTGTAGAGCTTCGATCTACGTCCAACCGTCTTACCATTTCGGCCATCGTTCTCTTATCAATAATACAGTTGAATTTAAGTATATTTACGCTGCTGCTTCACTAACAGCGATGCTTACAGAAAACAGATAGATCACTAAATAATTAACGAAAAACGATATATATCGTGTCCGTAGGGACTGAAACATCATTTTTCTGTGTAAAATGGAATTTTATATTTCTAGTTTCCAAAAAAATATATATAATTCTGTATAACATTGAATCTATGCGTAAAGCCGTAACAGCGGATATTGATTTAATCATATAGCGGATGTTCTTAAAATAACTTTACGCACAGCCGTTATATGGAATAATCAATATGCAGCCACAGCCTTCTAGATAATAGATTTCGATTATGCACGGATTTTGTGTAAACAAAAGAATATAATATTATAGACATCCGGATATTTTTTTTTTTTTGTTATAATAAAAACGTATTATGATAACGCTCTATGAGCGTACATACAGGTTTATATTTAGTACTTCGTGTCCAGAATGCGAATGCTTTGGTCTGTAAGTTTAAAGTGTATTCTTGATAATAACGGATTATGAACTCGCAGGTACACGGAATTAATTGGCTCTGATAGAATTAACGAACCGGGAGGGACCAACGGGCTAAAACTGAATAATATGTATCCTTGCTGAGCCTGGCTAGACTTAGAAAGATCTACCTGATAACTACCTTCAATAACATCACATACCAGATTGACTGCAATAACTGCTGTTATATTTACAATACCTGGCGATATATGACGTCCGGCACCAAAGGGATTGCTATTGTGTTTTAGTATAACCGGTGGTGGGGTTATTTTTCTCCACGATTCAATTACTCCCGGATAATATTCTTCAATAAGATCATTTAATGATTTCTTCATTTCAGCGTTATTTAAATCTGGTATAATAAATGTTTGTAAATCTTTTTCTGTTATTTTGTAATGATTAAGAAATACTTGCCTCAATTCTGGACTTGTGTAACCACTTCTACTAATATCAGTCGCAACGTTTATAACACTTCGATTGGCGATGTATAAATCGAATAAGATCCCATTTAAGTGTTTTATTGACTCGATTATTTGCTGCTTGACATTATGATCATAATGTTGTGATAATGAAATAAGTAAATTTCTTAAATCATTAAACGTTTTATCGTATTCAGGTTTAAGAGTATCTAAAAATTCTTTAATAAATCCTACATCAACAATATCTCGATGCCTCCTCTCTGGCGTAACGATAACATTAAATACTGATCTAGTCGCCTTGAGGATCTTTTTACCGTCAAAATCGATAAAGTAATATATATCGTTGTTTGAATCAGATTCAAATAATATATAATGCCATGGATTATTTTCTCGATATTCTGGATTTTTACTGAATTTTTATTCACTCGTTTTAAACTCATTTTTAGTTGGTTCTGAAACTCCATTATAAACCGGTGGAACATCAGGCCATCCTAACACGGATCTAATCGAACTTTGATAAATGTCTACGAGGTAATCAGGAGAATTTATGTCAGTCACCGCTGATAATGTTGGTTCATAAACAGTAATCGCTATTTTAGATTCTTTCCCTGTAATAGATTTAATTCTGCGTTGGAATTCATCATTAATCTGTTCTATTTGATAGCTGCCCGTTGAAATTCCAACAACTTGCCAATCAGGTGTTCCATCTGGTTTATTTTTATTTGCAAATACCAGTGAATTATTTGGTTGTTGTCCACCAAACGGTTTTGATCTAATATTAGGCCAACTATAATAAACTCGTAATTGCGCTAATGCTATTTCCTTTGCTGGAATTGCGGTTGGAAAATTAACGCTAAATTCAGGACTGGTTGAACTTAATGATATCATAGTAGTTTTTGACGGCGTTGTATTAGCTACGATCTGCTGAAGTAATTCGCGCGACTCTGACATTATTATTATCGTTATTATTTAATTCTCCATCTTTCCGTTATTGTCACTAGCGATTATGAACGCTTCATCGTAGGTTTTCATTATCGTTACGAACTCCTCATCGGATATTTTACCATCACTGAGATATGCTGAAATATACGAGCATAATTTAGTGTATGCGGCTGTTGCTGTGTGCAATTTCATTATGTACTCGTTTAGTTTATCATTCGTACATGTAGATATTTTCTTAGCGATAATACTGAAAATACCTGCGCATGTTGTTGCCGTTGAAACTATAATTGTTACAACTGCAGGCGCTGTTATCGTTATTGTTGATAGTAATAATCCAGTTCCAGCAATAACAGCAGAAACCGAGTATACCATTATATCAATAACTACCATACGTCGACGATATTTTTTTACCTTTATCGTGTAATCGTCGATGGTATTTTTTAGTTTGGTTTGACACTCACATACTTGAGCGTATCTGTGACGTTGAACATCGATAAATGACTCTTGATTCATTATACTTATCTCGGTAACTAATTGAGGAGTTTCACATACAAATTCCAAGCACCACCAGTATAACGCTCTGGTTAAATTTTTGTCAGATGCTTCCAGCAGAAATGTTTCTTCCGCATCTTTATTAATTATAACGGATACAACTCCAGAAAAAGTATCGATTGAATGACGCCATGGAAATGTAGTAAATATACTAAATTTTGCTATGCTAAATATAGACAGCCTGTATACGCCAGTGACTTCTGCGGTGTGTTTGAGATTATTATCTTGCAGTGTCCATACTCCATGAGATGTCACAAGAAGCAGGGTTCTCGTCGTTTCAAGAAGCGTGGCTTGAATGGAAGGAATATAGAGACTCGCTTCAACAAAGTGAAAAAGTGATAAAAAGCACATTGCTTGTACATTTGGAAATGGATAGTCTGAATTGACCAGTCATGCAAGCATAATAAAAAATTCTGCATTAATAACAGCAAATTGGCCAACTGATCCAATTACAGACTTTTGTCTTACAGGCAAGCAAAGTACAGACACTATTCCAACATGCGAATCTAAAGCTCGCATTAGTCCAAATTTGACCAATTTAAGCATTTTCGCTGCAAATGCATCAGATGTTCTTAAAGTTGAAATTTTGTGGACATTAAAACTTGTCAGAAGCCACTTCAGTTTTCATTCCTGTGTAGACATTTCTGGAATTTTCAAGTTTATGTCTTTGCTAAGCAGTGTGCATGCGAAGAACATAAATCTACATATCTTGCCACTATTGGTATAGCGCATTTTTCTACTCTTTTATAAAGGAAACATTGAAGCATTTGCTTGATGAAAGATAGGATGGTCATATTTTGGAAAAAAATAAGTCAATATTCACATCAGAGTTTGGAGTGATAATAATATTCGGACTTTTTATTACACCTCAACATTTCATGGACATGTGAGAATAGATGGCATTTACAGACAACTGAACGATTTGGTTGCAACGTTTGGCTAAAGACATCCACTGCTTCTTTCTTTGGAAAGCCATAATATTTAACCTTAAGTTTCTGAAACTTCTGACAAACGAAATGGAGCAGCATACTAGTCCGAAGATTTGTAATGTTGGAACTTGTGGACTGCATACACTGCACATCGTCTTTCTAACAGGCTGCGTTTCAGCTGAATGGGATGTGGAGGACTAATCTATATTCCATAACGCTTCAGCAAGAAGACAAGATTTTCAAAATGCGACTGGCTGTGCTCTTTACACTTTGGAGTTGTGCAAGCACAGGTTGGTATTAACATAACATTGCCTTGCCACTGATACCATAATTTCGTGTACAATTAAAATTGCGATTTCATTTTGTGGACTGATACATGTTGTTGAAGCAAAGAACAAAAAGTAGTAATTTGCATTTAATTTTTCCAAAAGAGACTCAAATAACAATTTAATCCTACTTTCATGTTCTTCTTTTATGGATGTACTTTTTGAGGCTGCATATGGCAGGAATGTTACTGATCAATGATGCATGCAGACAGGCCCGTATTACTGAATGTAACTATACTGTTTCAGCAGAGGCTCCATACTGATTTCCTCTGCAACAATGTTTCCACAGTGAGGTATAGTCTATAGCATGCAATTTGCACTGGAAAAAGCCCGGAAAGAAGCGTCGACCTACGAGAAACTACTGGCAAGCTTTCCCATATACCCACATTGGCCGAATCCGAGAATCTAACCCACGTAGATAGAAATGAGATGACAGTAATCCGTAAAGGTGATCGATTTCGACCAGTCGGCCACTCGGGGCAACACACAATTTAGAAATGGTGGACATTTAAAAAAGCACATGAGGATACATACTGGTGAAGAACCATATAAGTGTGAAGATTGTGATAAAATTTTTAATCAGAGTGGAGATTTAAATTTTCACGTGATGATTAATTGAAGAGAAAAAACGTAAGTTTGAAGTTTGCAATACAAAATTCAGTCAGTATGGACATTTAGAACAGCACAAGAGGAATCATACTGGAGAAAAGCCATTCAGCTCTGAAGTGTATGAGAAAATGTTTAATCGGAGTGGACATTTAAAACAGTACATGATGATTCATCCTGAAGAAAAACCATTTAAGTAAAATGGTTGCCAACATATGCTTAGTGACTCAGTAAGACAAACAAAGATATATTACATTTTGAAATATTTATCAAATTTTTTTAAAATAAAAATGATCATTTTAAATTGATTTTTTCTCACTTTTATTCAACAATATCATTTACAATATAAATCCATTGTAGTCTTTCCTTTGTTGACTACACATGACTCTCTAAGACTTGGTATGACTTTATAAGCTTTGTGCGGCTTTAATAAGCCTTGTAGTGCTTAGTAGAACTTAGATAAAGCAGAGTGGAATGATAGGTAAACATTGGATCACGTGCTTGGTTAAAGATCCAGATTCATACTGTAGAAAAACCATTAAAGTAAAATGGTTGTCAACATATGTTTGGTAACTGAATAAGGAAAACAAAAATATTTTATTTGTTTTAAATGTTTTATCAAATTATTTTAAAATAATTGTTTAAAAATATTTGTTCAGGCTTTGTGCGGCTTTGTTAGGCCTGGTAGTGTTGAGTAGAACTTGAGATAAAGCACATGGATAAATCTCCTTGTGGAGAACGTGCCTTTTCTGAAATTGCCCATGAAGAACTTGCCCCAGTGTATTTGTAGAAGTCTCCCCAGGATGGCTGGAGAAATCACTCTAGATTGTGTGAATGTGTGTGTGTGTGTGTGTGTGTGTGTGTGTGTGTGTGTGTGTGTGTGTGTCCTTTAACTTAGATAAATAAGTTTCAGACAATGTATGACAGCTCTGGTTGCCCAGTGGTTAGAGCATCCACCTTGGTTACAGAACGCCGCCGGTTTGAACCCTATCCAAGTCTTATCAAAGATAAATAAAAATGGTAATAACAGCTGCCTTGTTTGACACTCAGCATTAAGAGGTTAGTGTTAGGACTGTTCTTCCTGGTGTCAGGATAATGTGGCTGGGTGGGAGATCATGATACGTTTCTGTGCCATGATGCCACATTGCCACACATCGCCATAAACTGCCACACTGCAGTACAAAAATGTTCCACATCTCTATTCTAAATGCATGTGTAAATATGAGATCTGGCTGTAAAATGGTTGTCAAGATATGTCTGGTAACTTCATGAGCAAAACAGATACATTCTTTTTATACATGTCTTATCAAATTACTTAAAAAGAAAACCATCATTTTAAATTGATTAGGTATGACTTTCGTTCATCAATATCATTTACAATATAAATACATTGTAGTTTTTTCTTTGTTGACTTCATATGACTCGGTCAGACTTTATGCGACTTCGTCAGGCTTTGTGTGGCTTTTTTAGGCATATTAGTGTTCAGTAGAACTTTAGATGAAACTCATGGAGACCTCGCCCCATAGAGAAATTGCCTTTCGTGAAATTGCCCCATGGAGACGTTGCCCCAATGTATCTGGAGAAGTTGCCCCTGATTTGGTGGAGAAATAACTCCAGGTTGGAAATACAATTATTATATAAAACAAAGATCTTCCTTTAAGTTAGATAAATAGTTTTCATAAAATGTATGACTGTTCTGGTGGCCTAATTGTTAGAGCATCCACCTTGGATACAGAAGGCCGCTTATTTGAACCATGTCCAAGTCGTATAAAAGACTAATAAAAATAGTACTAATAACTGCCTCGCTAGGCACTAAGCATTAAGAGGTTAGTGTTAGCACTGGTCAGACTGGTGTCAACATAATGTGGCTGGGTAGGAGATCATGTTAAATGTCTGTGCTTGACATCATTATAAACTGCCACACTGCAAATGTTGTAAGGATACTACTAAACCATTTCTTAAAGCTACAATTAAAATGCAAATCACTTACGCACACGCACAAAAAAAATGTAAAAAGAAGTTACATTTCTATTCTAAATGCATGTATTAATGTGATTTCTGACTGTCAACATCAAGACGCACCCCATACCATTTAACCATCTTGAACTTATAACCCAGACAAACTAATTTAATATTTATCATTTTGGCTCATCAAGAAAAATACAGTATTTTAAAGATAGAAATGTGTTCCTGGTAACAATAATGCATCTTATGCAAGTTTAAAAGTTTATAAGAAGTTGTAGCACACCTATTTTATCGTCTCCTAATCAGCATGTCAACCTGCTGCTAGAGCGAGATTGTCAAGAAATTCTCTAGTGTATGTTCTGTTTCAAATTTTGCTGTAATAGTTTGTTTTGCAATAATGGAAAGGTAAACACACTACATACTATTCCTTGATGTTCCTCTTCAACTTAATAACTTATTAAATTTATAACATGTTGAACTGTTCCATGGTTTTAAAAAATCAGTTTACTTTGCTTAGTATTTCTTGCCATTTAGTTGCATTTTCATGTTGAATTTTCTAAACATGACTATAAACCTGACCTAGGTCCTCATTTAACTTGCTGATGAAATAAGTGTAATATATTCCATTTTCATAGCCTGATGCATGAACATTACACCTTTTCAAAGACATACATAAAATAGGCGGACATTTAGTGAGTCAGGAAACACAAGGGTAATATTATGTGTTTAGAATTATTTTGAACAGAATGTTTCAGTGCCAAATCGAATTCCAAACCCTAAGCATTGTATTATTTTATTTCAGTTAATTCTTTTTGAAAGTCAGTTAGGGCTTTCTCTGGTTTATACACCTCACTTAGCATGTGACACTTCTTTTTTGGGGGGGTGGGGGTGATTCACGTTAGTGATGCCAGTGGACGAAGTTATAGGGTGAAAGCTTTGGATTATCCGCAAACATATCACTTATTCTAACCCAGGTTTTTTTTTTCAAAAGAGGTATTTTATGATTTACTTTAGATTTACTAAAATAAGAACAGCATCAACAAGAGCAAACTTTGATTCTACAATGGCTTGTAATAATGGTCCGACATATATAGGAACAAAGTGAACATTTGCTATTGAAAACAGAAAGGGGTTATATCAATTTTCAGTGTGAACGTTAGTCGCCATGAATTATAATTTCAGTTAGGTAATAGAATAATTTAAGTGGTGATCTTAAGTGATAACCAACATGGGGTGACATACCCATGCTAGAATCTATTATCTTTGGAGCGACTTCCACATATGGAATGGAGCAACTCCTCCAACCACCATGGGTCATCTTCTCCTGAACCCTTGGTTCATAACGGATCTCTCAATGTGCACACAAGTTTGCCCAATGGAACAAAATGTTGTATGTGATATATGTGCTTGAAAGTGAAATTGGAGTGGATCCCTAAGAGGCTTATGAGGACCTATGCTAGAGAAAAAAAAAGATCAAGCATGAAATGAGCACGTATGCTGGAGAAAAAACATTCCATCATGAAGTGAGGGCCTATGATGGACAAAAGCATCATTTAAGTTTAGTCAGAGTGGAGATTTCAAATTGCACCAGAGGAAACATACTGTAGACAAAAAATTTGAATGTTAAATATTTGATCTGATGTTTAGTCACAGTGGAAACTATAAGGTACACAGAACGATACATACTGCAGAAAAAAAAAAACAAGAAGCGGATGATATATTTTCTCGTGAAGGTAAGGACTTCAGATTTTTCAGACTGGAGAAAACAATGGTTTGATTGTGAAGTTTTATGAGGAATTGTCTCATTAGAATGTATATGTTCGGGCATTAACAAATTCTCTTATCTGAATCCTGGCGCAAACACAGTTTTGTCTTGGGTAAGCTCAAGTTACTTGCCCATGGAAAAGTAAAAGATTAAACTGAAACAGTGAGAGTCAACATTTGTTATTGAACATGGGCTATCTGGGTAACTTGTATAAAAATCTACTGCAGCTCTGTGGAAGATCTTCACATAAGAAGAAGCTCGTGTTTCATTTGTAATGCTTTACCTTCTGCTATTTTATATCATGAAACCTCACCAGAGTATGTAATTACCTTTATTTAGTTCTTCTATGCACCACAGTCCTTCTTGACATAACTTGACACAGATAAATGCATCTATGATGTATTTAAAGTACTGGTATGTAAATTACTTTGTGTAATCAAGGTCAGTCCCATTTCCTATGCAGACGTGATAATACAAACATTTATTATTTAAAGCAATTTTGACCAGCAAGGAATAAATATTTATATTTTAACTTTTCAGTTACATTTTAATCTTATTCTTTTGGAACTTGACAACCATGTTCCCAAATGCAAGTAGTATTTATGATGTGTTATTTACATTAACAGTCTTCCTAAGGCTAAATTACCCAAAACGGCAATCATCATGTAACAACTTGGAATAATCCCCATAGCAGTGTAATATAACCCTACTGGGCAATATTAACAGTCTCTTGAGATTTGTAATATCTTCCAAATATTCATTTTATGCAACAAAGCCATTCAACACCTTTCCTATGTTAAAGTTTGTCCTTCCTGGATTAAAGTTTAAAAAATGGCATGCATCAACTTGGAATATCCTCCACAATGAAATGTCTTTGGGGAAATATTAGCAGCACCTATAGACCTTTAATATGGAATAAACTCCATAGTGAACTCTAAGTATATTGGGCAATAATAATACCACTCATAAGGTTTTAAAATGGAATAAGCACATTAGTGGAAAACAACTATTTAGGGCAACAGTAACAATACCTATAGATTTTAATATAGAAGAACCCCTATAGTGAAATATAACTCCATGGGGCAATGGTAGCAATACCTACAGACCTTTAATATCTTAAAAATACATTTTTGTAATGCCCAGCTTGAGGACATTTCCTACTGTAGAATACAATAGCATGTATGCATCAAACAGTAGATTGGAATAACCCCCATAAGTGTGAAATACAACTGTATGGGGTAATAGTAAAATTCACTCTAGATATTTAGTATCTTCCTACTACTTTTGCAACATATCCCCTCTATGTCTCTCCTTGAAACTAGTCATTTTAGGACTAAATTCCCCAAACGGCATGCAGGTATAACGCAACAACTTGGAATAAACACCGTAGATTGCGAGATGTAAACCTACAGGACAACAGTAGCAGTCCTTTGAGATTTTCAATATGTTCCCAAAGGTCAAGCTAGGATTGCATTTTAGGGATAAGTAACTTCTTTTTGTGGACAGAACATGGAGAAGCGAGATCTTATCAGGGAGAAGAGAATGTGAGGAAAGAAACACTATATATATATATATATATATATATATATATATATATATATATATATATATATATGCGTGTGTGTTCTCTTATTTGAATTATGCCCTCTATATTCCAGTATTCATATTTGCATTTAGGGTTGGATTTAAGAAATATTTTATTTTCAAGTAGAAAATTTTCAGAGTTATTTTGGCCATATGACATAAAAAGAGGGTAATAGAAACTAGATTCAAACAAACGTTAACTGAGTAACCAGTAAATGCAAAAATGCTTAATCAGCTACCTTAATCAACTTTAAAAAATACTTTCTAAAGTTCACAATAATGGCACTGTGAAAGATTTCTAAAAGCGCTAGAAACATCCTCTGTACCAAGTACCATCTACATGAGGGCAAATGCATATCTGTCTTCAGATCATACTGTTCGCCCTGATTTGTTTGTTGCGAACAGAGGCGGTTAAAATATCCAGATCACCGATTCTGTTCTTAAAACACAAATTGCTATTTACATACTATTGCTACAGTTTCGAAACAAAAGTTTGTATGTTTTTATCATTAAGGACAACATGCGGAAATCGGACAGTGATGGTTGCTAACTGATTCATTTAAAGGCCTAGCTACTGATGGTTTGATGAATACATTTCACTATAACCCAACAACCTGGCAAAGGGGTGGGGGCATCTCAACAAGATATGGTCGGTAAACGAATCTCGAAAAAATTGCAGGGCGAAGTCGTTTTCTCTTTCCTAACAGAAGAAGTCGAATTTTACATATTTAAGCGACTTTGTCGCCCACCTCGCCTGGTAGCATGACCCTTGGTTCGAAATATTCATTGTTTGTGCTACATCTCCCATCAAGAACATTCCAACCTTTAAAAAAATTCATTTTAGGACTGAATTACAAAATATGACATGCAAGCATCAAGCAATAAGATGGAATAACCCCAACAACTTCTATGGGGCAATAGTAACAAGATCTTTTAAACTTTAATATCTTCCAAATATTCATCTTTTGCAAACACTCCCTTGAGGACCTTAACTAACTTTAAAATGGTCCTTACATGGTTAAATTTCCAAACAATGGTGTGCATGAATTGTGAAACAGCTCCCATAAACTGAAATATACATCTATGGGGCAATTGTGAAAATTCCCTTAGGCCTTTAATATCTTCAAAATAGAGCACGGAACTTAAATGGACTGATAAATAAGCAATTTGCTAGAGTCGGACCGTGTTTGCACATTACCTCTCGCTTAAATACACCTGTAATGGCTTCCTTCTGGTACATAGTCATAATTTCAATGTTAAACTTAGAAAGTATCCTTTTCAGGTCAATTACAACCACCATTTTCGGCGGATGTGCAATGCACCACGCTATTGATCACCTGGCATTATAAACTAAGGGAGGCAACACATGCCATCCAATAGATGTCGCTTAAACAAAGCACCAATATACCTGATGGATCCGCCAAGTTGTAGATAGGGTTTTAGGAACCTTAGCTAGCGCAGACGGGTGTCAGAAAGGATAATGTGACTGGATGGGACACGTTGCTATATGTCTGAGGCATAATTTCCCACTGCTAGACATGACTATAAGCTGATACACTGCATATATCAAAGCGATACGACTGAAAAATTGTTAAAGCTACGTTAAAAATCAAAATCACACAGACACACATAGACACAGAACACACATTACACACACACACACACACACACACACACGTATATATATATATATATATATATATATATATATATATATATATATATATATATATATATATATAGAATATATGTATAGTATGTACGCTGTATCAATGATATACCACGAGATGTATAAATTTTTCATTAAAAGGAAACGAAGCTTGCTGAGTTTCATTTTAATGAAAAATTTATACAACGAGTGATACATCATTGATACAGCGTACATACTGTACATATATTTTATTTATATCACATACAAATACCTATATTTGCCCTTTGAACGGAGTTCAGATTTACCAAAGACAGCCGTGTATTGACCTAGTGAATGAACTCCTGACATCCCCGAATGTGTCTGCTACAAAATGTAGTTCTATGTCTTTTATGGCTATTCACAATTATCTTGCATATTGATAATTGATTGTTTTCTTTTTTAGTTTCTATTTTCTTCACATTGATTAAATTAGTATAATACATACTTATGACATAAACATGAAAGATGGTAGAGCACTACAAAAACACATAGTTAGCTACTCCATTCACATGAACGCTGCCATTCCCGTACCGGCGCATGGAGATTAATGTGGACTATAAACTAAGCGTAATGACGAACGAAAAAGAGGTAATTAAAATATTCCAATATATTTACAGTTGATCTAAGTCATTATTCTGCTTTAGCAACAGCACAACCGACCATAAACTCTCTCTCTCTCTCTCTCTCTCTCTCTCTCTCTCTCTCTCTCTCTGGTTGGTTTGAATTTAAAACTCTCTCTCTGTCTCTCTCACTTTGGTCAGTTTGACTTTAAAACTCTCTCTCTCTTCTCCTTTGGTCGGTTTGACTTAACTTTTACCATCATTCATAAGTCTAGAGATATCGTGGGAAGACACAAAACGAAAATCCTCAACGAGAGAGAGAGAGAGAGAGAGAGAGAGAGAGAGAGAGAGAGAGAGAGAGGGGCCTTTGGATATTTTCATATTTAATTAATAATAATCGATTTTTTAGAAGTTCATGTATGTTTAAGAAAAACAAAATAACATTAAATACATCACAGTATGTGTACTACGTAACCGACGAAATTACTGTATAATGGCGACGTGTTTGCAACTTTGTATCATTGATAAACACAGTAGATAAATCCCAAGGAAAGTGCACACGTATCGTTGCGACGAACCATAGTCTTGTAGGTTACTTGGTGTAATTTCAAGGTTTTAATCCAGCCCAAATTCATTTTCTCTTTGACTCACATTTCTGCGCAGTTTTTCCGTTATACACGAGAGAGTAGGGGAGAACAGAAAGCAGAAAGGATTGTGATGAAAATGTGTACCATATTAAATTCATTTAGAAAACGGAGATTATTAAAACTTTTCATCGTTATTTTCATACGTCACTAGTGACTAATGTCTGGAAATTGATCATTGATCTAGAATCAACTGCAGACGCTCGCAAGAATGTTTATATATGCGTATTATTGCGCCATGGGCGGATCACAACTTGATATACAAATAGTATTGGTATATCAAGTTGCTTTATACCAACACTTTAAATGCCATATTATATTCTGGAAAACTAATATGAAATAGTTAGCGGTATAGTGCTTACACAGACTGTTTATTTTTATACTTAATGTAATTTCCAAGTGCAGAACACGCATACAAACACACACCGACTAATACCTATGAGAATTTGAAATTCTAAGTTGTTGCGTTTAGTTTTCGAGACATGGCCTATTACAAGTTGAAGCCAACGACCGTTGCAATTTCCCGATAAATAGAGCAACAATTTCAAATTCGAAGTTCTTGCGCCCAATTTCTCGAGAAAGCGAGCGAGACATTTTGACATGAAGAATACTCCCAAGATATTTAGACCCCAAGACATTTTAACCCCAGCCCTTGGACAATTCGAACCCAATTCATGCATTTTTAAAACAATAATTTGCACAATGCTAATGGGCATTTGCATTAAAGACATTATTATTTTCATTGATGACTGCAGTTAAGAAAGATACCAGCACAACGGTAAGTCGCCAAAGCAGATGTCAACAGTTAATTGTAATTAATCTCACTTGTATTAATTTAATGAATGCACGCTAATTTGAATTTAAAAAATCAAATTTGCCACAGTATCAAAATTTGTATTAAACAATAATTAGCACATTACTAATAATCATGCCTGCTAATCACAGTTATTCATTGATGTCTGCTATTAAAGAATCAAAACAAACCGCTTAATCGCCAAACAACTCAACAGTTAGTTATAATTAACGTAACTTATATTAAATTAATAGATCCACACTAAATACGAATGGAAAAAAGGTATAAAAATTAAATGTACCACATGCTGTAAATTTGTGCAAATGAAGCGAAAATTTTCGTTACTTGCCAATTTTTATGCTAAGCTTTAGTAAAAATGTTTGTTATGCTTGTGTGTAAATCATGGATTAATTTATAGTAAATACAGCTTTTATTTTGACATTTCGATCGGGTATATTTTGGTATTGTACTTACTGAACTGTGTTAATTGTGAGAACGGTGTTTCATTTTTGTGTGAAATGCTAGAGTTATGTCTGGCCTCTCCAACTTGCTTTGTCCTGTAATACATGCGGGAAATGGCATCATTGCATCTGATAATCAGGTAAGTGTAATGATTCATTATCCTTTTATTATGTCTGTCATTCTCATGGTTTCAAATATGTATGTATGTATGTATGTATGTATGTATGTATGTATGTATGTATGTATTTATTTATTTATTTATTTATTTATTTATTTATTAAATTCTGAATTAAAATTACTGTGTAGCATAGATCTGGCTTGTATACTCATATGTTTTAGATAAAAAATGCATAGAAAATGATTATGTTCCTTCAAGCTTACCAACTGAGAGTGAACTTAGTAGCCAAATCTGCTTGACAATAAATATATCCTACGATTACAGATACATACAAATTCTTAATAATATTTATCTTTCGAAAACACAATATATATTTTATTATTAGTAGTATAATATATAAAGAATTCAAACTCTTTCAAATTCTTCGACATAGAATTAAAAAGTTTATAAATAAATCAAATCTAATCCTTAAGACATTCAAATTATTTCAGTGTGGCTATAACAGAAAATCTTTAACATCTAGTATGCATTTTTTCTTACCTGAAGGAAAAGGAAGGAGAAGAATGTATAATCTTGAACCAAACTATTTCCAAAGTCGTGGGTGGCTTTACTTACTAGTATATTGTGATATCAGACAGCGAGCAATGCGAGTTCGCTCAAGTATAAATTTATACTGGACTCGCAGAACGAACATTCTAATTTATTGAATGAACTTGATATGATATTTTGAATCATGTTACTGAATTAGCTAACTTGCAACACCAGAGGGTTTTTTGCATTAGTTTTATACATGTTAGACTATTGCTGTATTTAAGAACCAATCTTAAGTTTCGTTAAAAATATACAAATTTAAATTTAGAACAATACAAAAATGCATTTTGTTAAACGTCATTGAAAATATAATCTTCACACGTATATTAACTATATAAATTTGTGTACAACTTGTATCTGTGGTGCTTAACATATTGATTACCAATAACGATAAAAGAGTGTGAATGTTTTGCATATTACAGGTTTTTCATTTGAAGTTGGCATTTTGTTAGTTGGATTAATACATAGGATTTGATCACTTGGGTCCTTAACGAGGCGTGAATGACACAGGCGGTTGAATACCTTTCTGTTTTTTACACATTTCCTGTATATTATAGCTAGTATATCATTTGTTTAGAGTTATATTTAATTTGTTAGAGAGAGTGATAATCCAATTGGTACTAGAACTGTAGCGTATTTTTCTTCTTTTAATTATATATCATAAACGAGCTTACTTCTTCTTTAACTATTAACATTGTTGATTTAAGCTCCAGTTAAAATCCACACAATATGCATGCAGCGAGGTATGCTTCTTTTGTGTGTAAACGTCTGGCCCATTCACGTGTGAAGGGTGTGATAAAATGTTAAATCATAGTGGACATTTAAAGCAGCACATGAGGATTCATACTGGAGAAAAACTATTCAAGTGCGAAGTGTGTGATAAAATGTTTAATCATAGTGGACATTTAAAGCAGCACATGAGGATTCATACTGGAGAAAACCATTCAAGTGTGAAGTTTGTGATAAAATGTTTAATGAGAGTGGACACTTAAAACAGCATATAAGGATTCTTACAAGAGATAAGCCATTAAAGCAACATGGTTGTCAACATATGTTTGGTAACTCAATAAAAAAACAAAGATATGTTATTTCTTTTAAATGTTTTATCAAATTATTTTAAAACAATTGTTTTAAAATAATTTTTCAGGTTTTCTGCGGCCTTGTTAGGCCTAGCAGTGTGGAGTAGAACTTGCGCTAAAGCACATGGAGAACTCGCCCTGTGGAGAACTTGCCTTTTGTGAAATTGCCCCATGAAGAACCTGCCCCAGTGTATCTGTAGAAGTCGCCCCCGATGGTTGAGACATCACTCTAGATTGTGTGAGTGTGTCTGTACACACACACACACACACACACACACACACACACACACACACACATATATATATATATATATATATATATATATATATATATATATATATATATATATATATATATATATTCCACTTTCAGTGCAATGATACGTCATTTCTGTTAACATTGAATCACATGTTGTGTTTGGTTGAAATTCCAGTGTGTATCAAGAAAGAATGATCGTCCTTTAATTTAGATTAATAAGTTTCATAAAATGTATAACTGCTCTGATGGCCTAGTGGTTAAAGTATCCACCTTGGGTGCAGAAGGTCGCCGGTTTGAACCATGGCCAAGAGTGCTAGAGTGAGATTGTCAAGAAATTCTCGGGTGTATATTCTGTTTCAAATTTTCCAGTAATAATTTGTTTTTGGAATAAACGAAACGTGAACACACTACATACTATTCGTTGTTGTTCCTCTTCAACTTAATAACTTGCTGAACTGATAAAGTGTTGAACTATTCCATGTTTTTAAAACAGTCAGTTTAGTTTGCTTGGTAATAGCCATCCAACTGAAGTTGCTGCTTCCGTTCAAGGAGTAGAAAGGAGAATTTCCGATGTGAAATAATGGATGACATGTAACAAGCTGCATACGAATGATAATAAAACTGAGGCCATTATGAATAGAACACAAAGACTTTCTCATTGACATTCTTTACCTCAAACAATAAATATCAGCAATTCCAACATTAAATTCACACAGTGAGTACGAAACTTAGGTGTTACTCTCGACAGAATTCTCATTGTACAAAAATGTCATGAACATATGCAAGGCTGCTTATCTTGAGCTGATACTCATCAGCTCCATTCGCAATTATCTTTCAAATGATACCACTAAAATACTTGTGTGTTTCTTAGTACTTTCAAGACTGGACTATTGTAACTCAGTCCTGTCTGGTTCGTCTCAATATCTACTCCAGAAAGTTCAAAAGTTCAAAACTCAGCTGCTCGGATCATCCTTAGAGTACCACGATCAGCGCACACCTGTCCCCTGCTTTGTACCCTATATTGGCTATCCATTCATTCTCATTAGTTTAGTTTGCTTAGTATCTCTTGCTATTTAGTGGCCTTCTTATGTTGAATTTTCTAAAAATGACTATAAACATGACCTAGTTCCTTGTTTAAATTGCTGATGGAATAAGTCTAAAGTAATATATTCCATTTTAATAGCCTAATGCATAAACATTACAAAGCGGACATACTGTTACGTATATGTACTTAAACTGTTTGTTAGTTTTAAATTTAGTTATTTTCTTTTGTTCCATTACATATTATTGTAATGATAACTTTATTCACTGGAATTGACATTTTGCAGAAAATTTAGTTTAGTTCATTTTGATTTGAAAAACAGCCGGTAGTAGAAACATTGTATTAATCGCTGACATAGATTCACAGTCAGATTTTGAGCTGTAGTAAAGAACGTTTTTTATCTTTTTATCCAATCCTATAGTAAGATCTGTTCAGTAGAATCAGAGCCGTCAATGGCCTAAGTGATTATCGACTTATAGCCTTTTTGCGTCGCTCGGACTAAGTGATCAAGTGACCACGACACGAGGGTCTAAATTGCGTACCAGTTCGGGTTAGGATTATAACATAGTTTCACAAAGATTCTTAGTCAGTCGTAGTTCATACCTTTGGAGCTGAAAGATATTTTTGTTGTTGCCAGTTTGAATTGAAATTTTCTATTTTTCGGAATTAATAATTTATTTTCCCTTGAAACCACTTGTGCTAATTTGAAGTATTGGACAAAGACATTTATTAGACATTATTCGGAATTCTAAAGCCGGATTATTATTCTTGGTGATTCAATAAGAAACTGTTGACACGTCAACACAAAACAGATTATAGAAGACGTCATTGCGTTCCATCTTGGAACTCCATCGGAATTCGAACTGCGATTCACTTAGGACTTTATATTGCTAGGACCTACATTGATTAATTCTCGGACTAATTTTGGATTAGATTCATAAACCGTAAATCCTTCTTCATATTTATAATTCTTTTTCTAGGGAAATAAATTATTTGTTGAAGTTTACAAAGCTTGTTTGCGTCACTTTTTTCTTTGTTACTTTTGTACGATCCTAGACACACAACAATACCGTGAGTCATGAAAACACAAGGGTAATATTATGTGTCCAACATTATTTTGTACAGAATGTTTCAGTGCCAAAGTGCATTTCAAACCGTAAGCATTGTATTATTTTATTTCAATTAATTCCTTATGAAAGTCAGTTAGGGCTCTCTCTGGATTTTACACTTCGCTAAGCATGTGACAGTTAAATTAGGGGGAATGATTCATGTTAGTGAAGTTAGTGGACGGAGAGATAGGGTGAAAAGGTTTCGGATTATCCGCAACCATATGGCTTATTCTAACCCAGGTTTGTTTCTATTAAAAGAGATATTTGATGATTTAATTTAGATGTTACTAAAATAAGATGCAAAGAATAAATTCCATTAAAAAATAATAGAGTTCGATTACAATAAATAAATACTTACAATGAACGGTCTGTTTCTCATGGAGACAAAGATTACGATGGAAATTAGGAATCTAGAGAATAGTCTGATATATGACTTATCAAATGGAGCTGCGCAGAAATTTGGACCTTCTTGGACACCATACAGATCATGGTGACAGTACTAAACAGCATCAACAACAGGAAACTACGATTCCACAATGGCTTGTAATAATGGTCCAACATATACAGGACCTATGTAAACATTTGCTATTGAAAAAGTTGGGTGTTATACTCGAATTTCGGTGTGAATGTTAGTCATCATGATTTATAATTTCAGTTAGGTAATAGAATAATTCAAGATGTGATATTAAGTAATAACCACGATGGTCCGACATATCCAAATTAGAATCTATGATCTTTGGGGCAAGTTCTATAGATGGAATGGGCGACCTCTCCAACCACCATCAGTCATCTTCTCCTGACCCCTGGGTTCATAACGAACCACTCAATGTGCACAGAAGTTTGCCCACCGGAAAAATAATGGTGTATGTGATGTATGTGATTGAAGGTAAAATTGGACTGGATCTCTACGAAGATTATGAGGACCTATGCTAGAGTAAAAACAAATTAAGCATGAAATGAACACGTATGATGTATAAAAAAACAGAAAAAAAATCATTCAATTATGACGCGAGGAGCCGTGCTGGATGAAAACATCATTTAAGTATGCAGTATATGCTCAAACATTTAGTCAAAGTGGAGATTTAAAATTGCACCAGAGGAAACATATTGTAGACAACAAATTTATATGTTAAATATCTGATCGGAAGTTTAGTCACGGCAGAAACTATAAGTTATACATAGCGATACATACTGCAGAAAAATAGCATGAAGCTTATGATACAATGTCTGGTGAAGGTAAAACTCTCCAGATGTTTCATACTGGAAAAAAAAAAAAAAAAAAAAAAACAATTGTTTGATTGTGAAGTTTTATGAGGCATTGTCTCATTAGAATGTATATGTTCAGATATTTACAAATTCTCTTCTCTGAATCCTAGGGCCAACAGTGTTCGTTTGGGTAAGTTCAAGTTACTTTTCCATGGACAAGTAAAAGAAAAGCTGAAATACTGACATTTAACATTTTTTTATTGAACATGTGCTATCTGTGTAACATGTATAAAAATCTACTGTAGCTCTGTGGAAGATCTTTTCTTAAGAAGAAGTTCATGGTTAGTTTGTAATGCTTTACCTTCTGCTATTTTGCATCCTGTAATCTCACCAGAGTATGTAATCACCTTTATTTAGTGTTTATATGCACTACAGTCCTTCTTAACATAACTTGCCATGGATGAATTCATCTAAGATGGATACAAAGTATGTACATTCCTTTATGTGGTCAAGGTCAGTCACATGTTACCATGCAGACTTAATAATGCAAACATTAACTATTTAAAGCAATTTTCACAAGTAAGGAAAAAATATTTATATTTAATTTTTCAGTTACGTTTTATTCTTACAATCTGGAACATAACAACATTGTTACCAGCTGCAAGCTGTCTGCGTGAGTTCGAGTCCAGGCTCGGCTAACGTGGGTACGTGAGAAAGCCTGCCAGTAGCTTCTCGTGGGTCGGTGGTTCTTCCCGGGGTTTTCCAGGGTTCTTCCTCCACCATTAATACTGGCCGCCATGTATAACCTATCTTGTGCTGAAAAATGGCGTTAAACCCTATAACAACAACAACAACAACCAGCTGCAAGCAGTATTTATGATGTGTTCTTTACAGAAACAGTCTTCCTAAGGCTAAATTCCAAATATGGCATGCAAGCATCATGTAACAGCTTGGAATAATCCCCATCGCAGTGTAATATAACCCTACTGGACAATAGTAAGTCTCTTGAGATTTTTAATATCTTCCAAATATTTCACTCCAGTATAAATCTTCAGGTGCAGTTTTAGATTTCACATACTTCGTATTCAAATGGTTTTTCTCCAGTAATCCTCATTTGCACCTTCAGATTTCCACTGCAAGGAAACATGTCATTACACACTTCCAACCTGAATGGTTTCTCTTAGGGCCTACTAAACACAGCTAAGCCTAATGATGCCTCAAAAAGCCTTACAGAGTCATACAAGGTCCAAAAAGGAGAGGTATATTTATATTGTAAATAACAGCTGATGAATAAACGTCAGACAAATCAAATTTAAAATGTGCTAATTTGATAACATGTGGAAAGATGATTGAGTTACCAAACACATGCTGACGAACACTTCAACTAAATGGTTCTACCAGTATGAATTCTTATTTGCCGCTTTAAATATCCACACTGATTAAATATTTTAACACATACTTCACACTTATATGGTTTTTCTCCTGAATGAATCCTCGTGTATATTTCTACATTTCCATCTGATTAAAGAGCTTAGGACACATTTCACATTTATATGTTTTTCTCCAGTATGCGTTTTTGTGTGTAGTTTTAAATCTCTATTCTGATCACTCATTTTATCACACAATTCACACTTAAATGGTTGTTCTCTGGTATGTATTCTCAAGTGCAGTTTGAAATCACCACCTCTGCGAAGCATTTTATCACACACTTCACATTTAAACGATCTTTCTCCAGTACATATCCTCATGTGAATTTTCACATCTCCATTCTGATTAAACATTTTATCACACATTTCACACATATATGTTTTTTTCTCCAGTATGAAGTCGTATGTGCAGTTCTAAATTTCCACTCTTACTAAACATTTTATGACACGCTTCACATTTAGAATGAACCCACATGTGGAGTTTCAATTGTTCACTTTGATTAAGCATTTTATCACATACATCAAACTTACATGACTTTTATCCAGCATGAATCCTACGATGCCGTTTCAAATTTCCAATATTGTTAAGTGCTGTATCGCACACTTGATACTTAAATGATTTTTCTCCAGTATGCTTCCTCAAGTGCATTTTTAAATGTCCACTCTAATTAAACAGTTTTGTACATACTTCACATATATACGGTTTTAATAGAGTATGGAGCACAACATGCTGTTTTAAATTTCCACTCTCATTAAACATTTTATCACACACTTCACACTTAACTGGTTTTTCTCCAGTATCTAGCATTTGTACTCAGCAGCATTCCACGTACATCAAACACATGTTCAATAGTATGTGTTGCGCTCTTTCCGCTTTTACTCTAAGTAAAAGGACTTATTTTTACATAGGCCTAATGAGCTCCAACTTTGAATACGGCCGAAAAATGATCCTGCTGCACAGCGCAAAGTCAGACAAAGTCATGCAAAGTCAGACGCAGTCTATTTTTGTTTAATTTTGACGATATTTACTTATTTTGCTAAATTAAAAGTTTGGAAAAAGATGTTTTCATGTTGGTTGAAAGTAAAATTAGTACAGTAATCATAGTTGTCTCACTCTATTTTGCGTTTTAACATATACCGACATTTGTTAATAAACGTTCATTAACTAGTTGTTTAAGAATAATTATATTATTGCGATATCCTCAGTAATATTATGGCAACATTATACTGCATAAGTATAATATAAATATTTAATAAAACTATGGCAGATATATTGTGACAGTCATATAACCCAGCGTGTGACAAGGCAGACTCGATGTGACCAATCCAGATTTAATAATTTTATTTAAAAAATAACTTGTATATATATATATATATATATATATATATATATATATATATATATATATATATATATGTGTGTGTGTGTGTGTGTGTGTGTGTGTGTGTGTGTGTGTTACCCAGGTGTGTGTTTGTCATGAGTGAGCGCGAGTTGTGTATAGCATTTGTTCAGTTCTATTTTACTCTTGTATATTAAGTATTTGATCTGTTTTGTTGTAAGCTTTTCCTCTCCTCTTTTTCTTTTGGCTAGTATCGTTGACGCTAAATAAACCCCACGACCCAAGGGTGTTGTGTTCGTTTCTTCTTTACAACGCCCAGATCACAATTGGCAACGAAGATGAACTATATCCTGATTTTCTCAAAGACGTTCGATGAGTACATTGACGCTTTAGGCAACGTTCGTACGCGTCCACCAGCATGGTCGTAAGGTGAAACCCTCTAAATGTAAGTTGCTCATGTCTTCAGTCGTTTACCTGGGTCACGTTATATCTGTGCAGGGTATCAAGACTGACTCAGAGAAAACATCTGCTATTAAGACTTGGCTAAAGCCTAACAGCATTAAGGAGCTGCGTAAACTTTTGGGGTTCCCGGTTACTATCGCCGGTTTTTCGAGAATTTTTCTCAGATAGCAAAACAGTTAAACGCTCTATTAAAGAGTCATGGAATGACCAAGACGTCTCGAAAGAACAAGTCCAAAAAGAAACAAGTAGCTCCGTGGCCTTCGTGCGCTGCCCAAGAAACCTCCTTCGTGACCCTTATATACAAGTTTACCTCTACCCCGATTTTAGCATTTGACGACTATGCTAAACCATGTATCGTGTATACTGATGCTAGCAGCTGTGGATTAGGCGTAGTCCTGTACCAAGAGAAAGATCGTATACAAAGGGTCATTGCTTACCCGAGTCGCGAATTGGGACCCAGTAAACGGCGTTATCCAGCCCACAACCTACAGTTTTTGGCATTAAAATGTGTCGTGACGGACAAATTCAATCTCTATCTTGTAGGCTCCTCCCTAAAGGTGGTCAACGACATCAACCCACTGGCATACGTCCTTTCGACTGCAACGCTTGACTTTACTCATTAGTTGCAGCTCTAGCAATCTACGATTTCTTCATCAGATATAGAGCCGGCAAAAATAAGAATGACGCCGACACCCTCTCGCATTTACCATAAATGTATCTCCTTTGTGTTGGAATCCATTTGCCATGCAGCCACCGTCTCTGTTGCCTTGACTGGGTGTTTCGGATGGATCGCCTCCTCATACGGTCGATGATGTGTTCTCATCTGAACGTTGTAATAACATTAAGTGGGACAGGGAACACTTGACCGATAGAACAATAGCAAAAGTTATTGACCTGAAGAGTAAGGGTTTTCAGCCCAGGGAGGAGGGCATACGGAGAGAAAATTCGTCAGTGCAAAAATGTCTATTTAAATGGACCCGCCTTGTAGCTGAAAACGGCGTTCTCTTAAGAACAACTTCTCTTCATGGTCAATCAATCAGAGAGCTTGTCACCAGAGCGTTATACCGGACCTAGGCTCTCAAACGTATCCATAACGATATGGGTCATCAGGGCAAGGAGAAAACACTTTGGTTAGCAAGGGAATGGCTTTATTGGCCTGGTCTGGAGAAGGACGCGAATCGCAATGTGGAGTCTTGCAAACGATGTATACGAAGAAAGACTCCGGTTAGGGCAATGTCTGAATTAACACCAATTCACTCAAATCGCCTTATGGAGCTCGTCTGCATAAACGTTTTGTCACTGGAGCGGTCTATAGGAGGGTTTGAGACTATGTTGGTGATAACTGATCATTTCACCAGGTATTCCCAGGCCGTTCGTTTCCGCAACCAAACGGATCCTGCCACCGCTAAAGCCCTTTATGAGCACTTTTTCAATATTACAGTTTCCCGGAAAGGCTTCACAGTGATCGGAGACACAATTTCATACGTAGGTTATAACGGAGCTATGCAAATTAGCGAGCGTACATAAGTCTTTCTCCTCCCTATTTCACCCACATGGAAATTGTGCCTGAGAACGCTTCAATGGAAAGCTTTTAAAATGCTTGGGACACTGAAGGAAGAGCAAACCCAAGATTGGAACTCGTACATTGCTTCAATTGTTCATGCATATAATGTTACTAAGAATAATTCTACTGGATTCTCACCCCATTTTCTTATGTTAGGGTGGTATCCCGGGCGCTCGGTTGACGCTTATCTGGACACCCGCACTAGATTGTGGAGCGGCTGCTGAAGAGCCCCATACTTACACGGGATAACTGAAAGACCGCCTCCAATTCGTTTACACAACCGCGGCGAGGGAGTCGAGCAATAGCCCTGCTAAGAGAAAGGTCCAGTATGATAACAAGGTCCGAAAGTCCAAACTTGATGTTGGGGACCGAGTCCTAGAACGCAATGTTGGACTAAAGGGGAAACAAAATTTAGCCGACAAGTGGACCAAGGACGTATATCAGGTGATATCGATCCCCCATTTAGATATGCCAGTGTACAAGGTGGGTATGGTAGCAGGTACGAAATCTGTACGGACATTGCATCGTAATATGCTTCTTCCCTTTGACTAGCTCCCTTGCCATCCAGCCCCCAAGAAATCGGTTCGGAAGAACCCGAGTGTACAAAAAGTAACCTCTTCAGAGTAGAGCTCTGACTCTCTGTCTCTGAGTTCTGATTCAGACAGCGACATGTATATTATACAACACAGACGACCCGGTTGGGTCGAGAGTGAGTTTATCCGACCCCGAAAGGGAGTTTGTTCGACCCTGTGAACATTCCACGCGGACTGCCTCCGAAAGTAGATTTCGATCTATTATCGATCGCCATATTAGCCAGCCTCTTGAAAGCGTAACCTTTCAAAATAGTGGGTCTAGGCAATATGAAAGTAGGTTAAATGAACCAACAACTCGCTTATCTGCCCATTCACCTGCTTCGCATGAGATCACTCAGCTCGGATACCCAAGGGTGTCTACCGAAAGGTCAGTTCAAAATCCTACTGTATAAAAGAGCAACCTAGAGCGTCAGTCCTTGAGATTAGTCCAGAGCCCACCAGCACCACATGTGTCGCGGGAAGACTCAGGCCAGCAACCGTTAAGGCGTTCTACCAGAGACTGAAAACCACCCGACCGATTAGGGCAGTGGGTGAATTCAAAGACGATTAACTACGTGTGAGATAATGAGATCTATCCTTATCTTTCGGTCTTTCTTTGTTTTTATTTAGTAGGTAGGAGTGATTCTGAATACCTCATTTATTGTTAGATGACACAAAAATATAAATATAAGAAGACAATTTGACATAATTGTGTAATTGCAATTTCAATTTTAGTTGTTTGAAATATTTAATTTCAGCCGAGGAAATTAACTTATTAAAGTTTGCAGTTCCGTTTATTTTTTATTTGTCCTCAACTAATATTAGATGTGGAATGATGGTTTAGTGTGGTGATAGTGATCTTCCGGAGAGAATCGGGTGGGTTCGATTCCCGCTGGGGCTTTCCTACTAGGTCATTCGCGTTGATACTACTACGGAAGAAAACGAAAGACAATACATAGTAATAGTAAACCGCTCTTGTAAGACTTTCATTTTTAAAAAACTAAAATGGATGAAATTTCGTACATTTTTCATGGTTGGTTTTAAATCTTGATATATGCGAGTAACTGTCACGTGATAATGTATTTATTTATTTCTGAAGACATGGTTCATAGTACTGGTTGATAATTGGTTCCTGTAAATTTCAGGTTGTTTGGCTGCAGGCAGAAATTTGTTAAAAATCAGGAGACATTTACATTTAAGGAGGGAGTATGTGGCCCAGGAGCGTGTTTGTCATGATTGTTAATAAATATTTAATTGACGCATAAGGACACAAATGCGAAAATTAAATTAAATTAAATATAATATTTTCTATAATCAGCATGTTTTAATAGTGCTTATCTTGTAATAGTAATGCATTAGGACATCTCACTTTGCCACAATGAATCTGTCTTTATCATACGATAAAAAGTTTATTACATTATTATATTAACGTATGTATCATATATAACTTTATATGATTATTATGTCTCTCAATATTATTATTATTATTATTATTATTATTATTATTATTATTATCTGCCTCAATGAATCTCCTCTTGTCATTCGCTATCTGGATAATTTTAGTCTTTGTCAACCTCTACCTTTGTTCCATTAAATATTTATATTAAACGTATGCAATATATCACTTTCATAATATTATTATTTGTCTCCCAATAAGATAATTATTGTATAACATTATTAAATCTGGCTTGGTCACCTGAGTCTGACTTTGTCATACTCTGGCTTATATGACTGTATTACTCTGGCTTATATGACTGTTATACTCTGGCTTATATGACTGTCACACTCTATCTGCCTTTGTTCTATTAAATGTTCATAATATTCTTATGTAATATAAATGTCTCGTATTATTTATAGGTTACTGCATTCGCGTGGGAAACTATGAACGAGTTTTCTTTTTCGGTTGGATCCTGAACGACCCCAATCAAATGCAGTAATCTCTCATTTACTATATACTCATATTTTACCTAAGGCTTAATTATATAAAATAAAATACACAACAAGAAAGAAAGTAATTAAATTTGTGCTGTATTTCTAAATAAAAACACAAGCTCAGATTCATCAGTGCACAATAAAAATATTAAATCGCACATATCTCCGCCCTGCGAAATCTGAACTCAGTCGCGCGCTTGGCAGCACATTCGAAAGGAATTGTCGTTTTTCTAGCTACTTAAAATTGACATTTAAAGTCATATTGTGAATGAAGAATGAATGTGCTTTGCAACATCTTTTCCACTGTGTCTGGAATTAATAGATTTTGGTATTTTTGTCGATTCTATTAAATTCTTGATTATGAACTGGATTTATGTGTGTCAGTTCCAAATGAAGAACATCTAATTTGAGCAGCGAGTAGGCGTCTTGGCACACCTGCATGTATGTTTCAATTCTGTCATTGAATTTTTGGAATCATAATGATGGGGAGAATATGAAACTCTTTCAATTATAATTATTAAAAAGACGTTATGGAATATAATGGTCATTTCATTTTTAGTGCAGTAAGTAGGATGTTATTTTCACTTTGAATGTATAGTTGAAATTACAATACATTTTCGAAAGGTGTTATCAAGCTTTAGAAACCATGACACAGCTCAAGTAATTCGGATTTTCAGAAATAAGAAAGTACATTTCGAGGAAATTCAAGATGTAAAAATGTAAGTATATTTTTTCACATTTTTAATAACAGCTAAAGAAGACATGTTTATGCCTGGTCATTTGCATGCTCCCCTAGTTGTTATGACTTGTACCATGTATAGCATCAACAAAATTAATGCGCAAAATTGCAAAGCAGCTGGTGTGTGGCTCTAAGAACCTTCATTTTCTTCGAAAACCTTCCCTCGCATTTTTTCCCCACGAATTTAGTACTTTCACTTTCAAATTGTACATATCTGATAGATATGCGATATCCCTCACCCTCACTATCAGTTTCGATGCTATGTGTTATTTCCATGAGATCACAAGTCATAGTCTGAACCATTTCATTAACGAAATGTAACGAACATTTCTCCTAAATAACTGTTTTAATGATCAGAATGGTATTTTCAATACTGAGTCTCTGCTATGAAAATTTAATTTAATTGTTTGTTTCAATTTTGTTTTAATTGCATTACATGCTATTGGAATGTAACAATTTTTTACTGGATTTGACATTGTCCAAAAGTTTAGTTGAGTTCTGTTTCACTTGATTGACTTTTTAATTATTTTTTTTTTTTTATTTCATTGACGTAAACAACTAATCATAGAAACATTGTATCTAGTTGCTGACCTTGTTTCAAAATCAGTGACGGTTTTGGTAAATAATTTATTTATTGTTTTACTTTTCTTAGAGTAAAAATCATTAAGTTGAGTCAAGGTCATACCTGTACTACGTGAAAAGTATTATGTGTCAATTGGTAACAAACATATTTTCTCCAGAAGAATCAACTGTTGGCCCCAATCCGGGAATCTGTATTGCGACTTAATTAGTCATATAACTGACGTTTTGATAAAGGTTTATTCAGTTGGGCTTAAAACACTTGACATGTTAAGTTGTATTCTTTGTGACCAGGTTGGGATGAATTTTATTTTGTTTTTAAATTATTAGATTCAAGTGATTATTTTCGCTGGAAATACAAAAGTGCTCTGACAAAATTCTTGAATGAAGACATTCGTTGGAATTTATACTGAATTCAAAACTGGTATAATATTTTCTGTGATTCAACAAGAGACTTGACACAGCAGCACCTCAATGACCACAGCAGACGTCATCGCCTTCAATTTCGGATTTCATCGGGACTCGGAACTCAGTTTCATTCAGGATTCGTAAAACTGTAAGTTGTTTTTCCTTAAATGTTTACTTTGTATTCTTGGGAAATAAATTATTTGTTAAAATTTCCAAAGCTTGCTGACTTCACTCTTTTCTATTAATTATTTTAAGAGCCTAGACTCGGAACAGTCTCTTGCTTCTGTTGTAGACATTGCGAAATTTGCTTGCTTTAACGTTTCATTTGTTACTCAGTAAACTCGTCCACATTGTTCCCTTTATCATCTCTACTTTGAAAAAGACGAAACGACTGTTTTAGATCATCCACAAACAAATTTATAATTAACCTAAACCTAAAGTCTACTACATGAGTGTACATGGTTTGCTTACAAAGTCGTTCCTTATTCACTATGCTATTTTTATCCCACGTGTCATACACGTGCGTGCAATATAAAGGTGTTCAGTATCGTAGAATATTGAGCAATTCATACACTGTAAAGTTAACGGAAAGAAAAGAGCATATAATAATATTGCATGTATCTCAGTGATGTAATTATTTTGTTAAATAACTCGTTAATAAAGGTTTTTTAATAATTTTGGCATGTGCAAAATGAAGGGACACAACTAAGGGTTCGTATGTACCAATTTTACATTCAAACAACATTAAAACAAGCCTATTTAAATTACATTGTCCAAAGAAAGTTTAATATAGTTCAATGCAACAAATATATACAAATTAAGCAAAAATAAACAGACTTTTCTCTGAATTTGCATGAATTTGTCTGACGTTGTGTAACTTTGCATGACTTTATCTGACTGCGGTGTTTAGTAGGACAGCATTTCTCGAGTCTCTCGACATTTCAACCCCAAGACATATCGACCCCAAGACAATTCAACGGCAAAGAGAATTCGGCGGGATATTTTGACCCCAAGTTCAATTCAAGCCCAAGAAAAGTCTATCCCAGCTTAATTTATTGTGGTTATCTGTGGTCATATAATAATGCAACACAGTAAGTGACCGTTTTTGTTCTATAAACAAGATCGGTCAACGAAGACCAGTGGGTCAGCCGTTCAAATTTTACACACAAATGTGTGTTTGATTTGGATTTCTAACGTAGCTTTAACAATTTTCCAGTCATATCGTTACGATGTATGCAGTGTGGCAGTTTATAGTGATGTCTAGCACTGGGGCATCTTGCCGTAGACATGTAGCACGATGTCCCACCCAGTCACATTATTCTGACACCAGGCCTACTAGAACTAACACTAACCTCTTAATGCTGAGCGCCAAGCGAGGCAGCTGTTAGTACCATTTTCGTAAGTCTTTAGTATGACTCGGCCGGGGTTCGAACGCACGACCTCCCGCATCCGAGGCGGACGCTCTAACCGCTAGGCCACCAGAGCGGTTACATACAGATGAAGCATACTTCAATGCATGCATATTGTTAAGTATATGTCATTAAATTGTTTATTTAGTAGTTTTAAATTTTTTAAAGTCTTTTTTTTTTTTCTTTATTCCATTACATGTTACTTAATGATAACTTTGTCTATTGGATTTCATATTTTTTAGAAATTCAATTCAGTTCTGTTTGACCTGATAAACAGCCAGTAGTGTGAAAGATTGTATCTAACTGCTGACCTCGATTCAGAAATCAGATAGAGTTCTGGTAAACAACTTTTTTATTATCTTTCTCCCAGAGTAAGAACCATTGAATTTAGCTAAGGCCATGTTAGAGTACATGATGTTAGGCATGTAAATGAATGTTTTTACATTGTTCTAAAGAGTTGATCACGTGACCCTGATACGGGAATCTGTTTTGCGTTGTAGATAGTCTTATAACTCAATGTTATAAGAATAAATAGCCAGTTGTGCTTTAAACCTTTGAAGCACAAATGTGTTTTATTGTGACCAGTTTGAATTGAATTTTTTTTTTTTTTTTTTTAATTGGTAATTCATTTACCCTGGAATACAAATGCTCCTAAATTGTTTCTTGGATAAAGATATTTTTTGGAAATTATTCACAAATTCTAAACTGAAATATTATTTTGTGTGATTCAACAAGGAACTGTTGACAGCGAAACACTTTTGAAGGTCACGGCATACGTCACCGCCGTCCATTTTGATTTCATTGGGATTCCAAATGTGATTCACTTAGGACTTTTTATTGATAGGACTTATATTTCTAATTCTGCAATTAATTTTGGATTTGATTTGTAAACCGTATGTACATTTTCTCAATATTACCTTGTTTTCTAGGAAACAAATTATATTGCTTGTTGTCTTCACTTTTGTCTTGTTACTTTTGTATGACCCTAGAAACCTAACAGTATTGTAAGGATTTTAACTGGAACTTACATCAACAATGTTAATGGTTAAAGAAGAAGTAAGTTCTGTTTGGATACATAATTAAAAGAAAACAGGAGAACTGTAATCTGTGAAAGAAAAAGTCATACTCTTTTATCTTTGTTGGTAATCGATATGTGAAGCATCACGGATAAATGATTTATACAAATTTATATACTTAATATATGTGTGAAAATTGAATTTTCAAAAAAGTTTTACAAAGTGCAATTTTTTATTGTTGTAATTTAAATTTTTATGATTTTAATAAAGATTGTGATGGTTGCTTAAATACAGCAATAGTCTAACATTGTATAAAAATAATGCAAAAATCCCTCCAGTGTTCAAAGTTAGCTAATTTAGTAACACGGTACAAAATATCATATCAAGCTGATTCAATAAATTAGGATGTTGGCTCAGTGAATCCAATATACATTTATTTGTGAGCGAAATCATATTCTTCACTGCCCGAGGTCATAATATAAGCAAAGCCACCAAAGGTGTTGGTAATAGTTTGGTTAAAGACTTCACCTTGTTTGCCTTCCTTTTCCTTCAGGTAAGAAAAACGTGCATACTACATTTCAAAGAGTTTCTTTTAAAGCCACATTGGAAAAATTTGATTGTTTTGGAAAGTTAAGTATTATTAAGAATTTATATGTATCTGTAATCGTAGTATTTATTTATTGTAAAGCAGATTTGGCTACTAACTTGATGCTCAGTTAGTAAGCTTGAAGGAACATAATCATTTTATATGCATTTTATATCTAAAATGTATTTGTATACAAGCCACATCTATGCTACTCAGTTCAATTCATAAATAAATAAATAAATAAAATAAATATTTCAGACAGGAAGAATAACAAATAAAATAAAAATATAATAAATCATTACACTTACCTGTATCACAGATAAAATGCTGCCATTTCCCGCATCTATTACAAGACAAAGCAAGTTGGCGAGGCCAGGCATGACTGTCGCATTTTATATAAGGATGAAATACCATGGTCACAATTAACAAAGTTCAGTTAGTACTATACCAAAATCTATCCAATCGAAATGTCACAATAAAAGCTGTATTTACTATAAATTAATCCATAATTTACACACAAATATAATAAACACCTTTATTAAAGCTTAGGATAAAAATTGGCATATAACGAAAATGTTAAGCTCATTTATACAAATTTACAGCATGTGGTACGTTTAATTTGCATATCTTTTTCTTTTCATTGAAATTGGCATGCATTTATTAACTTAATAAAAGAGCCTTTAATTATAATTAACTGTTGAGAGATTTTTGGCGATTTAGCGGTTTGTTTTGATTACCTAATTGCAGACGTCAGTGAATAACCGTGTGATTAGTGGGCATGACTATTAGTAATGTGCGAATTATTGTTTAAAAAACATACTTGAAATATTTGAAATATATGTTTGAAAAAATATGTAATAATATATTTAAGTTTTGATTTATTTATTTATTTATTTATTTACTATTTAAGCACTAACGTTATTTCGTTGTATTATATTTGTAACAAGTTTTATTCTGAATTGCTGGAAAAGAGTGATTCAATAGAATTTTCTTAAGAATGTTGCACAGAAATGTTTGTACAATGTAGGTAGTCACTGTGGAACATTTTTATATTTTCACAATAATGAAGGTTACACCTATTTGTTCAATGATGTCTAAGGAAATGTTCATATGTCAGTCCTTAAAGAATAGCTTGAATGTAGGAAAGATCCAATGTGACCATTGAAAAAAAATTCACAAGTATCAGTCCTAACACAAATTGTTGCCTGATGTCTTAAACAGTCATTTCATGAATATTATATTTGAAATCTGTTAAAGATCTAAAGGGATTATTGCTATCCACCAAAGACTTATCTATCACAGTCACGATGATTTTTCCAAGTTGTTGCATGATGCCTGCATCTCATTTCTGGAAATTTACTCTTTTTAAAGTTATGAAAGGGATTTGTTGCCAAGAAAGAACATTTTGAAGATATAATACATCAAAATTGACTTTCACTACTGGCCTATAGAATTATATTTCACTGTTATGAAGGTCGTTCCATTTTGTTGCATTTTGCTTTCATGTCATATTTTGGAATTTAGTCCTAAAAAAAAAAAAAAACTATTTCAAAAGCAGGAAAGGTGGAGGGGGTCTCGTATCAAGCGAATATTTTGAAGATATTAAAATTGTAAGTTTAATTTTCACTATTGCCCCATAAACTTATATTTCAATTATGGGACTTGTTTTACAATATATGCACACCATTGTTTGGAAATTTAACCATGTAAGGACCATTGTAAAGGTAGTTAAGTTCATCAAAGTTCAGGTCGTCAAGGGAGTGGTTGCAAAAAGTGAATATTTGGAAGACATTAAAGGTTAAAATATTTTGTTACTATTACCCCATAGAAGTTGTTGGGGTAATTCCAAGTTATTGCTTGATGCGTGCATGTAATATTTTGTAATTCAGTCTTAGAATGATTGATCTAAAGGTTGGAAAGGTCTTCTTGGGAGATGTAGCACAAACAATGAATATTTGGAAGATATTAATAATCTCAAAGGACTGCTTCTATTGTCCTGTAAGTTTATATCTCACAGCCTATGGTGGTATTCCAAATTGGTGCATTATGCCATTGTGAATTTTTCGGGAATTTAGTCCTAAAAAGACTATTTTCAAGGAGAGACATAGAGCAGACATCTTGCATCACATGAATAGTAGGAAGATATTAAATGTGTAAAGAGAATTTTACTAATGTCCCTTACACTTGTATTTCAGTTATGGGGGTTCTTCCAATCTGCCGTTTGATGCATACATCGTATTGTATTTTACAGCAGGAAATATCTTAAGCTGGGTGTTGCAGAACAATATTTTTGAGATATTAAAGGTCCGTAGGTGTTGTTACTATTGCCCTAAAGAGTTGTTTTTCACTATGTGGTTATTTTGATTTAAAACTCTGTAAGTGGTATTACTATTGCCCAATGGAGTTGTATTTTACTAAAAACTCTGTAAGTGGTATTACTATTGCCCCATAGACTTAGAGATCAAAATAGAGGGGTTTTTTTTCCATATAGAAGGTCTGTAGTTGCTGCTAATATTACCCCAAAGACTAATATTTCACTATGGAAGTTATTTCAAGTTGATTCATGTAATTTTTTAAAATTTAGTCCAAGAAGGACAAACTTAAATGTAGGAAAGGTCTTGAAAGGCGTTGTTGCATATAATGAATATTTGGAGGATATCAAAAGTCTCAAGGGGCTGTTACTATTGCCCAGAAGGGTTATATTACACTACTATGGGGGTTATTCCAAGTTGTTACATGATGCTTGCATGCCATTTTTGGAATTTAGCCTTTGAAAGGCTGTTCATGTAAACAACACATCAGAAATACTGCTAATAAGGTTGTCAAGTTCCAGATAGTAAGATTAAAACTGAAAAGTTAAAATATAAATATTTATTCCTTATTGTCAAAAATTGCTTTAAATAGTAAATGTTTGCATTATCACGTCTGCATGGTAACATGTGACTGACCTTGACTACATAAAGGAATTTACATACTCTATATACATCATAGATGAATTCATCTGTGGCAAGTTATGTCAAGAAGGACTGTGGGGCACATAAAAACACTAAATAAAGGTGATTACATACTCTTGTGAGATTTCAGGATACAAAATAGCAGAAGGTAAAGCATTACAAACTAAAAATGAACTTCTTAATAAAAGATTTTGCACAGAGCTACAGTAGATTTTTATATATGTTACCCAGATAGCCCTTGTTAAATCAAAAATGCTGGATCTCACTATTTCGGTAACTTGAGCTTACCCAAGCCAAAACTGTTTCCCCAGGATTCAGACAAGTGAATTTGTAAATGCCTGAACATGTACATTCTAATGAGACAATTCCTCATAAAACTTCACAATCAAACAACTGTTTCTTCAGTATGAAACATCTGGAGACTTCTACCATCACCAGACATTATATCACAAGCTTCATGCCTTTTTTTTCCTGTAGTATGTATCTTTATACGTACCTTATAGTTTCTTCTGTTACTAAACATCAGATCACATATTTAACATTTAAATTTGCTGTCTACAATGTTTCTTCTGGTGCAATTTTAAATCTCCACTCTGACTAAACGTTTGAGCATATACTGCATGCTTAAATGATGTTTTTATCCAGAAAGGTTCCTCACGTCATAATTGAATGTTTTTTTTTTCTCCAGCATACGTGCTCATTTCATGCTTGATCTTTTTTTCCTCTGGCATAGGTCCTCATAAGCCTCTTAGAGATCCACTCCAATTTTACCTTCAATCACATATATCACATACAACAATTTTTTTCCATGGGGCAAACTTCTGTGCACATTGAGGTATCCGTTTTGAAACCAGGGGTCAGGAAAAGATGACTCATGGTGGTTGGAGAAATCATCCGATTCCATCTACGGTATATAAGTCGACCCAAATATCATAGATTCTAATTTGGGTATGTCGCCTCGTGATGGTTATTACTTCATATCACGTCTTGAATTATTCTATTACCTAAATGAAATTACAATTCATGGCGACTAACATTCACACTGAAAAATTTGAATATGGCCCACTTCTTTTCCAATAGCATGTGTTTACTTAGCAAATCAAACTGACTTTTTAAAACCATGGAACAATTCAGAATTTTATAAATTTAAGAAGTTACTGAGTTGAAAAGAACAACACTGTATGTAGTGTGCTTACATTTCCTCTATGCCAAAAAAACAAAAACTTACTTCAAATTTGAAACAGAATATACACCCAAGAATTTCTTGACAATCTTGCTCTAGCAGCACATTGACAAGCTGATAAGCAGACAATAAAGTAGGTGTGCTACAACTTCTTATAAAATTAAAAATTGGATTAAGATGCACAAATGTTATCAGGTAAACATTTATGTCTTTAAAATAATTTATCTGGATGAACCTAGAAGATAAATATTAAATTGGTTTCTCTGGGTTATAAGTTCAAGACAGCCATGGGGTGGGTCTTGATGTTGACATTCGGAAATCACATTTACACATGCATTTAGAATAGAAATGTGGAACATTTGGGTTTTTTAACATTGTATGTTTGTGAATGTGGTTTGGATTTTAAATGTACATAGGTGTCAACCCCTTGAGATGAAAACCTGTACACCATACCAATAAAATCCTTACAAAGACCAAAAAAACCTTACATGAAAAAATGCACTCATACATGATAAAAGATCATCAGTTTTAAACAACAAATTCCATACACAAAGTGTTTTTACACATATTTACATAATTATTTACATTTATGAAACTTTATTTCATTCTTTTTACTTGTGTGTTGTAATATATGCAACACATGCACCTTTCGCACTTTTCAGAATGTATTCTGGGGTTTTAAAGTCTCTGCAGCAGGTGTCATTGTTTACTTTACACTGTAAAAATGATGCTATTGTGTCTGAATTCAGAGACTTCATGCATTCTGCATGTAATTTCTTCATCATCAGAAAAGATCTCTCAGTCTGCAGTGTTCCTTTAGATCATATATGCCGATGCCACCACTTTAATGTCTTTACTGCATATTTTACAAAAAGCATGGGAAGATCCTAACTTTGATACATCTACAATGCCAGGGAAGACTTTAATCCAATCAGCCTGAAACCTGCCAAGACCTCAGCCAATGTCTTCAAGCTTGTGTTTCTTCGAGTTAGGCTCAGCCATGTGATGGATGGAATATTTCAACTAGATGAAAGAAATAAAAAAATAATTAAAAAATTTTGATTTGATATGTGATACAGGAAGATCTCCCGATTACAAATGTGTTACGAATTTATATTTTTTCCCAAGATATTATACCAGGTGCTATCCAAAAATTAATATCTAAAATTTTTAAAAAATCGACAAAATAGCAGTGCAGAAGTTTGTACCTCATAAGCTGTTGATCGTTTCTATTAATTGCTTATCTAGTGTTTGAAAAGTTATGAATTTGCTATATGGTGTGCCGATTTTGGTCAAAACTGGATATAAACTGGCAGTGTTACATATTTTCGAGCCACGAGAATGACATCACTCAGTAGCTGCACTACTTCCGTCATGCTGGCAATGCATTTTCCTGTTTGTATTACATAAACTTAATTCAAAAATATGACAGCACGATACGATCCTGGTGCTAAATTCAGGAGACTATTTATTTTTAATTAATAAATCGACTTTATCTCCACACAGAAATGTCAGACGAATTATGGTTACACCACCATAGTGCCACACTATGTAAGTATGAAAATTTCTATCAACTGTATGCATTTCATAGATAGTAATAAGTATAAATAATAAAATAATAATGCATGAAATAACAAAACATACTTGCTACAAAGGTAGTTGGTCAATATTAGACATCCGAGTTAGCATCAAATTTCAGAGCGATAAACGACAAGATCTTCACACACAGGAGTTGAAACATGAAATTAAACTCGTTTCATTATCAGACAAAGGAAAAGCGATGTTTTGAGTATGATTTGATTGGTTGTTTCAAGCCACACTGATCTCACTGAATTCTCGTTCTAAATAAAATTATGTCCAGAGTCCCGAACTTATACAAAACAGAAAAAAAAATATATTATTTAAAAAAAAAACGTACAAAACAGTTGTACGGCCATACACTGACCAAAATGGAAAAAAAACGTACAAATTACGGGTAAACTATACTACTTGACACCTATGAATGTAGCTTTACAAAATTTTCAGTAATATCCTTACAACATCTGCAGGGGGACCCGAGTGGCTGAGTGGTCTAAAGCGCTCTCCGTTACGGATCACTGCCATCTCACCTCTGTCTGCATGGGTTCAAGTCTCAGATTCGGCGAATGTGGATATGTGAGAAAGCTTGCCAGTAGCTTCTCGTGGGTCAGTGGTTCTTCCCAGGGATTTCCCGGTTTCTTCCTCCACCATTAATACTGGCTGCCATGTATAGCCTATCGTGTGCTGAAAAATGGCGTTAAGCCCTACAACAACAACAACAACATCTGCAGTGTGGCAGTTTATAGTGATGTCTATCACTGGGGCATCATGCCACAGACATGTAGCATGATCTCTCACCCAGCCACATTATACTGTCACCAGGCTGACCAGTCCTCACACTAAGTTACCTCTTAATGCTAAGCGCCTAGCGAGGCAGCTATTTGTACCTTTCTAATTAATCTTTGGTATGCCTTTGCCACAGTTCAAACCAGCAACCTTCTGCATCCAAGGTGGATGCTCTAATCATTAGGTCACCAGAGCAGTCATACATTTTATGAAAATTATTTATCTAAATTAAAGGACTTTCATTCTTTCTTGATACAAATTGGATTTTCAACCTGAAGCGATTACTCCAACCACCTGGGTGCAACTTCCCCAGATATGTTGGGGCAACTTCTCCATGGGGCAATTTCTCTATGGGGCGAGATCTCCATGGGCTTCATCTAAAGTTCTACTAAACACTACTAGGCCTAACAAAGCCACACAAAGCTGGAAGAAGTCACACAAAGTCTGACCGAGTCATGTGAAGTCAGCAAAGAAAAGACTACAATGTATTTATATTGTAAATGATACTGATGAATAAAAGTCACGCCAATTCAATTTAAAATGGTTGTATTTATTTTACACTAATTTGATATAACATGTATAAAAATAACATATCTCCTCGAGTTACCAAACACACACTGGCAACCATGTTACTTAAATGGTTTTTCTCCAGTATGAATCATCATGTGCTGTTTTAATGGTCCACTCTGATTAAACATTTTATCACACACTTCACACTTGCATGGTATTTCTCCAGCATGAATCCTCATGTGCTGTCTTAAATATCCATTCCGTTTAAACATCTTATCGCACACTTCACACTTGAATCGTTTATCTTCAGTATGAATCTGCATGTGCAAATTTAAAGCTCCGCTCTGATTAAACATTTTGTCACACACTTCACACTTAAATGGTTTTTCTCCAGTATGGATCATCATGTGCTGTTTTAAAGCTCCACTCTGATTAAACATTTTATCACACACTTTACACTTGAATGGTTTTTCTCCAGTATGAATCATCATGTGCTGTTTCAAAACTCCACTATGGTTAAACATTTGATCACACATTTCACACATGAATGGTTTTTCTCCAGTATGAATCCTCATGTGCTGCTTTAAATCTCCACTACGATTAAACATTTTCTCACAAACTTCACACTTGAATGGTTTTTCTCCAGTATGAATTCTCATGTGCTCTTTTACATGTCCACGCCGCTTAAACATTTTATCACAAACTTCACACTTGAATGGTTTTTCTCCAGTATGAATCATCATGTGCTGTTTCAAATCTCCGCCCTGATTAAACATTTTATCACATATTTCACATTTGAATGGTTTTTCTCCAGTATGAATCCTTATGTGCAATTTTAAAGCTTCACTCTGATTAAACATTTTATCACACACTTTACACTTGAATGGTTTTTCTCCGGTATGGATCCTCATGTGCTGTTTTAAAACTCCACTATAATTAAACATTTTATCACACATTTCACACTTATATGGTTTTTCACCTGTATGTATTCTCATGTGCTGTTTGAAATGTCCACTCTGATTAAACATTTTACCACACACTTCACACTTATATGGTTTTTCACCAGTATGTATCCTCATGTGCTGTTTTAAATGTCCGCTATGATTAAACATTTTATCACACACTTCACACTTGAATGTTTTTTCTCCAGTATGAATCCTCATGTCAATTTTTAAAGGTCCACTCTGATTAAACATATTATCACACATTCCACACTTTTATGGATTTTTTTCCAGCATGCATCATGTTCAGTTTCAAATCTCCATTCTGATTAAAGATTCCATTTCACACTTATATGATTTTTCAACAGTTTGCTTCCTCACGTGCTTTTATAAATGTCCACTGTCACTAAATTTTTGAATAGCACACTTCACAGTTATATGACTTTTCTCCAGTATGTACCACATTTAAATTTCCACTCTGACTAAAACCTTTCATCACATACGACACACTTAAATGGTGTTTCACTAGGATGTTTTTTCATCTGCTGTTTCAAATCTCACTCCGGTTCAACGTTACACACTACACACTTAAATGGTTTTCTCCTGTATGTATCCTCAGTTTCAAATCTCCATTCTGATGAAACAGTCTATCAAATAGTTCACACTTATATGGTTTTTCTCCATTATGCTTCTTCACATACCGTTTTAAACTTCCAGTCTCATTAACTAAATTATCACACACTTAGGTCCTAAACGGTTTTTCTCAGTATCTAGCATTCTATGCTTCTGTGGTGTTCAACGTAGATTAAATAACACATTTTCACTAGCATATACTCCATGTGTTCATTCAACATTTACTGCTACGGACACGACTAGCCAATTTATAGTAGTACTCAGCCATGTTCGTTTTGAGTTCTGGAAGAGTCTATTTTTCATACAGGGGCACAGATGCTCTTTGGAATCGTAGTGTACCAAGAGGGGAAAAAAAAGACATTTCAAGACAATGGCTTAAACTTAATGTAATCAGTATTTCAATATAAAGAGATACAGAGTAATGAGCTTTGGATAATAATAATAATAATAATAATAATAATAATGATGATGATGATGATGATGATGATGATGATGATGATAACAACAAAACAATAACACTACTACTACTACTACTACTACTACTAATAATAATAATAATAATAATTGTCTAATGGGTCCCACATTGTATGTTTCGATACAGGATTATATGATAATAACAACAATTGCTTGTTAGTACCATCCGCCATGTAAGTCCTGAATTCTGGAAGAGTCCATCTTCAAGCAACGATCCTAGTCAGAATCGTAGTGTGCCACTTATTAACATAGTCTGCATTGTCTTTAATTATCATTCTACTTTCATTTAATATGTGCGTGTCAACAAAGACGAGGAAAAAAAATCCAGAGACAAATGACTTAAAATTAATGTAATCAGTATTTGAATGTAAAGAAATACAGAGTGATGTATTTGTAGAAGAAGAAGAAGAAGAAGAAGGAGAAGAAGGATGAGGAGAAGAAGAAGAAAAAGAAGAAAAGATGAAGAAGAAAAGAAGAAGACGATGAAGATGAAGAAATAGAAGAAGAAGAAAAAGAAGTAGAGAATTGCAAAACAATGTTCTGTATGATTGATATTATGTACAATGTTCAATGTATTTTACGATGTCCACTGGGCCCCGAGTGGTTGAGTGGTCTAAAGCGCTTATCGTTCCGAATCACTGCCATCTCACCTCTTTCTGCGTGGGTTCGAGTCTCAGGCTCGGCTAACGTGTTTACGAAAGAAGGGATGCTATTAGCTTCTCGTGGGTCATTGGTTCTTCCCGGGGTTTTCCAAGGTTTTTCCTCCACCAGTTATACTGGCCACCATGTATGGACTGCTTTGGGCTGAAAAATGGCGTTAAACCCTACAACAATAATAACAACTACTATGTTCGCCATCTTGTTCTGGAGGCAATTTATGTATTGGAAGCTCCTCAGATTTTCACTATGCGGTGTATACAACCATTATTGAACACCAATCAACCGTTTAGAACTAGTTTTTTTTTTTTTTAAGTAGAATTAGTCATGGTCAAGAATAAGATAATGCACTTAGCATCTCATGCAAGGATAATGCATCCGAATAGTGCTTGTCCTAATTTTCCCGCAACTCCAACTCATTTGGGGACCAATATTTACTGTACTGTACATACGTCTGACTCAAAGATTTTAGTGTTTGGTCATACGTTTGTAAGTATGAGTATAATAATATAATTATCATTCACTATTTGTCTTCAATCTCAATATTTTAACGATCTCTAATATTTATTGTGTCTTAGCAGCAGGGAGGGTGAACAGACCAAGGCGGCGCGTAAAAATCAAGGTTCCTACAAAAAAATGAAAAAAAAAAATAATAAAAAAAATAAGGTCGATAAAGTCAAACTGAAGTTTTTCAAACATTAGGCTGAGTCGTTTTACACACATGTGGTCCCCCCCCGATGCTGTCGATTTAAAAGATTGTTCATAATTATATCAACAATGATCTGTGAAGCTCATATAGCAAGATTAGCCCGAGAGCGACTAGAAGCGATACAGAAATATCTTCCGCTTCATAATAGTGTTAAGCAAAAAATTACAAGAGCGTCAACAAACACAAGAAGAATTTACAGAATCCACAGAACAATTATTTAAACCTATCACGAAAACTACTGAAGGTATTCTTCCTGTGTTTAAAAAAACAGCGAAACAAACTGAAAAAATAGCAGAGCGAACTAAAAAGACAAAAAAAAAAAATTCTACGAGAACTTCCCGCTGAAATAACTGCCGCTCAGCAAGTTTTAGCACCCGAAGAAACTGTCCAAGAATTAGAAGAAGCCCAAGCTGGGGTTAAATTATCCGATAAATTTAATGAGGTTTTCTTTGACAGCATCGCAAAGTTTAATGTAGATAAATTAGCTGAAACTACTTTTTTATCTTATGATGAACGAAAGAAATTTCTAAAACCCGATTATGCTGATGATATTATAGGTCGCGAGAAATGGTACAAATGGATTTTTCGTTTATGTTTTAATGTTGATCAAGCTCGGATTGACGACCGGAGATATGTTACTTGCGATACAGCTATAAAAAAAAAATAACGTTGGCTTTTCAGGAACAACAACAACAACAACAACAACAACAACAACAACAACCACCACCACAACCAGGAAAATCTGTAAATGAATATTTTAAACCCAAGAGTATTGACGATATCCAAAAACCTTCCCGGACAATATTTATTGCATCAAAATATAAAGAACGAGATAAATATTTAAGACCTGAGTCCGTTGGAGAATTTGGACTTGATGATTGGATTGTTGCTATATATCTCGTTTCTAGAAATATCGAAGAAGTAAAAGACTTTGGTGATTTTGATGAATTTAAAGAAAATGTAATGAAACGAATAAAATCCCTTAAGGAGAAAAAACCTAGCGAACCAACTTCACCTGGCGAATCAGCTTCACAAGAAACTTCACCCCAAGGTTTCTTTGGTTATCTTTCATCTTTTGGTAAAGGCAAAACGGGAAGTGGTCTTGTTACTTGTCCTAACAAGGTCCTTGCCGACGTAGATAGATTAGAAATTTTAATCGGTGGAAAACAAGCCGGTAATAATTTTCCTGAAATTATCAACGAAATTTCATCAATTTGTCAACGATTATTTAGCGGTGGCATCATGGATTCTAACGTGTATCGGTCCCTCATTAATGAAATTATCGATGACTATCATAGTGACTAAGTCACTGATTAAACAGTTAGATATTATAATAAAATTATCATACACGCTGCTCAACGTGGACCAACTATGGTCAGGGTGATAAATTCAAGATTACCTGTATATGAAAGATTTTACGGAGATGGATTCGGTGATGTTGTTAAGGGTTTATTTTCGAGAATTGCCCCGAAAGCAATACCGATTGCAAAACAATTATCAATGAAAGCTATTGACGTTGTTCGTGAAAAAGGTATTAGCGCTGCTGGTGACGTTGCTAGTAGAGCATTCTCTGCAATCAAAGATAGACTAGCACGATTAATACGACGAAAATCTCAGCCAGTAAAATTACCCAGCACTGAAGTGATGCCTGCAAGTGTTAGTAATATAATAAATCAAGCCGCAAATCAAAAACTAGCAGAGTTAGCTGATGTAAAGGAAAAAAATGTAGCAGCAAGTTTGATGGCAGGAAGTGGTCTTCGTATTAGACGATGACCAATAAAATAACATGTTCAAACGTGTACCTGATCCCGCATTTGACATGGATGCGCCAGTTCTCAAAGATGAATCTGTGCGTGATTATCAATATTATTCTTACGACGCACGATTACCAAATCAGCGCGGACGAATTGAATTACAAGTTCAAGATACAAGTAGATATTTCTTGCCCGCTGAAGCATTTATTGAAGTAGAAGGTGAAATTTTTAAAACAGATAATACTGAATACGGAGATAATATTAGCGTTGGTTTTGTCAACAACGGCATCATAGCGTTGTTCGACAGCGCCACATACATGATCGATGGAAGAAATATTGAATTGATTCAAAAAGATGTTTATGTTGCCACTACTATACTTGGCCTTGCAAGATACAGCGACGATTATTCCAGATCAGCTGGTCCATCAATGATGTTTACCAAGGACACTTCTGATCGTCCTGAATACATACCATATGATATAAGACGACCAAGAAACAATGCCGGTAACGCCGACGCTGACGTTGCTCTGGTGGTTCATGGTGCTAATACAAATTTCAACTTGGGATTCACAATAAGGCGATCTATGCTGAAAGATGGAAGTAGAAGATTTTCATGTGCAATTCCGTTATCACACATCTTTGGATTCTGCAGACACGTACGAAAGGTCATTTTTGGAGCCAAACATACAATTGTACTCGTACGAAAAGCAACCGACGATGATGCAATATGGCGACCTGCTACTGATGTTGGTAAAGTAATTCTAACAAACCTTTCATTGTGGATGCCAGCAATGACTCCAGCAATATCTGAAGAACAGCGGCTACTTTCTTTTATGGACAGGGGCGGCAAGTCGACGATATCATGGTTAACAACAACCACAGATGCTGTTCAAAGCACAATTAATGGTTTATTTATGTGGCAAATAGCGTCACAGCAAGGTGTTTCTGCACCGCGACATATATTCGTTGCATTTCAAGAGACTGCACGATTAAATGATCAAACGCGTAGCGCTATGATATTTGACAAACTCGGTGCTTCTGAAGTTTCATTGAGAATAAACGGACATCAAGAACCATCGGAGGATATTTTGTTGAATTTTGCTCAAAATCATGTAGCGCGTGCGTATCATCGTCTGAGATTGTTTATGGGACGTGATCAAAATATTGATACTGGTTTACAAATGTCACAGCTAGATTTTACAAATCTGTACCCGATTTATTATTTTTCGCTGGAACATTTGGATTTGTTTAGACAGTCCGTCGTTGACATACATTTTCCAGCTCGTGTTAACAATGCTGGAGGTGTTAATTACAGAGCAATCGCAGTTATACTCAGTGATAAAACAATGTTACTTGAAGGTGTTGGTGGCCGCATGAGAGTCGTTGATGCTCCAGTAGAAAATATGCTAGCGCTGATTTAGAAGTCAGAAATATATCATAAATATCATATCATCATGTCAGTGTCAGTCTGACCTCGGGTCAGATTAAACGATTACAATCACCGTTAGTATCACGATGCGGAACAAAACCATCATTAAAACAAGAACAAATGAACGGTGCAAATAAATTATCGTTGACCGAGCGTCAGTTCAAGAGATTCAATGAAGCTAATCACGCCAATAAAGGAATACGATTAAATCTTTCCGTGTGTGCAATCAAGGATACTATTAAAACCGGAGGAATATTTCCGCTTCTGTCAGCTATTCCAGCATTAACAGCCGCAGCCGCTCCAGCTGTTGTAAAAGCTGCTGCGTTAGGTGCAGTTGGGACAGCTGCTGGAATGGCGCTAAAGAAAGCAACAGGAAAAGGAATCAAAAAAAGGAAAGGGTCTGAGACTTCCAGGGTCTCGACACGGAAAAGGATTAAGAATTCCAGGGACTCGCTGATTTTTCCGATGTCTAACTTTGATTTAGTCGATACTGCTACGCTATTAAATATAAAGAATTTCAGAGGTGTTTTTATGCGTGATCAATTACCGAAAAATCCAAATCTGTCAGAAACAGGTATTATTAATCTCGATAAAAACTCTGGACGTGGTACTCACTGGGTTGCGTACGCGATTGATCCGCGTGGATTTATTTATTTCGATTCGTATGGGTTGGCGCCACCAAAAGAATTTTTAAAGTATGTTACTGGTGATTCTATCATTGGCAGTATTCCAATCTGGTATTCAACGCTACCAACACAAACATTAACCGACCAGCCGATATGTGGCCGTGAAGCACTAGCAGTACTTGATGCTGTATCAAGATCAACGAAACCACCTCATAAGGCTGTACACGAGTATACGATTTCTTATTATAAATAATCGCTAATCATATAATGGTTGATATTTATGGAAGATCTTCTACTAGTGCTCTCACCGGCAAGAAGAAATAAGATATCGATTTATCAAAATACGCCACCAAAGACGATCTTGCTGATATTATGAATTTATCTGGAGTTGACCGAGATGAAGTTGTTATTTTTCAGGATAAATTCGGAGTTTTAAAGACGAGTAATATCAAGTGGATCGATATAATTCGTAGAATTCCTGGTGCTACCACGGACAATGTTCCAGTATTTACTGACGGTGGTAGAATCAGAGACTCAAATGTATCAATCACAACTATCAGTGATGCAATTAAAAAAGGTGTCGCTGATCGTTTAAAATCCGCCGGTGATACAATGACAGGTGAACTTAACATGAATGGAAATAAAATCGTTGCTTCAAGAGAACCAGCAGGTGACGAAGATGCCTCAACAAAGAAATATGTGGATGATAAAAATATTCCGATGACAACTTCGCTCTCGACGATCAATGATGGAATAATCGCACTTAGAACTGAATTTTATAATCACATACAACTGTTTATGAATTTTCGCAGAAACGTAAACAAAACCACTAATGATTTATTTTTGAAGTCCACCAACCGCTGATATTAAACTTGCCGACGTTAACATGAAACTCAATGATATTGTCAGTGGAATTCCTAATATCGTCAATAAAACCAATCTGATTAAAATTCCACACACACAAATTAGCAACATCACGTACACGGTGGCATCTGGGGTATCAAAGTGGACACCGCGCGATAACACTCTCGAACATATCGCAGAAGTAACTGGGTTATACAGGCTGTCCATGCATGGTTGGGAAATTACTGCGGCCACTTCATCATCACCGAATGTATATCATAATCCTCTACTGGTGATGCTAAACAAGGACACCAAAGAAACATTTACGTTGACATCAACGGATATACCCCGGAGACGTTACTGGTGGTGTCTGGAATTTATCGCTGTCGTAGACAACAACTAAAGTATAATGATAGACGTTAACAGATACAGATATTATCAAGTAACAACTTGGCAGAATAAATTAAAAACCTTCATCGATAATTATACAGCAAAAATAAAGAAATATCGTAGACATGCGGTTGTCGTTGATATCGTCGTTTATTCGGTTTCCGCGATTGTTGCTGGAACCGGCGTAGTATTATCAACGTTGACGATGACGGCGCCGATCGTTGTAACAATCATTGTTTCATCGTCAACCACGATCGCTGGAATATTTAATATAACCGCGAAAAAGATAAATACGTGCACGAACGAAAAATTTAACGAGTACACGATGAAATTACATACTGCAACGACCGCATACTCTAAATTATCATTGATGATTTCTTTGTCGCTTAATGATGGAATAATATCCGATGAAGAATTCGGTATTATAATAAAGATCTACAATGAAGTATTTGATGAAAAAATTCCTGAACAGGATTTAAAACAATAATAGTATAATAATGTCAACGTTCGATCAGCGATCTCAGGAATTATTACAACAGATCGTTACTAATACTGCTCCGGTAAGAACCACAATGATATCAGCGAGTTCAACTAATCCTGAATTCAGTATTAATTTTCCGACCGCAATTCCGGCTTCCGAGATAACGTTTGCGCAATTACGAGTTTATTACAGTGGCCCAATATTAGGTCAAATTCGTTTGGTGGACTACAACCGAATAATTCATTAGTATTTGCAAATAAAACAAACCCGATGGAACTCCTGATTGGCAAGTAGTTAGCATTCCAACGGGAAGTTATCAAATAGAACAGATCAATGGAGAATTCCAGCGCAGAATTAAATCCATCACAGGAAAAGAATCAAAAATTGCCATTGTTGTTCACGAACCAACGCTGTCTTCTGCCATCGAAATATTATCGCCAGATTACGCCGTGGATATATATCAAAGTTCGATCAGGTCAGTGTTGGGATGGCTAGATGTTAAACCTGTATACGAGGGTCCTGCTGAACCACGGCTGGATGAGTTTTCAACGGAAGAACAATAATTTATGAAAACACCCGAATACAGAAACAAATATCCATGGAACGTTGATGAATATTTTATCGTTGACGGACAAAAAATACTTTTATTGCCGAATATTTATCAGGTAAAACTTGAAGACAAAGGTTTATCTATTTTAAATCATTCCGCGTTTAACGTGATCACGGATGAATTTAATAGAATTCATGAACATGTAAAAAATTTAATCATTGATTTGACAACAGATTACAACGATGATGTAAAAAAAGTCTCATTGATTCGATCAAACATCTAAAGGCGGTAATATCCGACTATGTAATTTTGTTACATGTGTTAACTGAAAATGCTAAATTTGTTGAAAAAGAATTTATTGAAAAACATGGCGCGCATAAATTGACTTACCCTCAAGATAAAAATGTGGGAATAAATCGATTTCGAAATAATGTCCGAAAAAAATTTGACATCACGTGTTATTTTCCAAAAATCCTCGAATCGTGGAGAAAAATAGCCCCACCAGCAACAATTCTAAGATATAATAATGACCCTCACGGCGGAGGTTGCCATGTCGCACCGGGAATCCTCAACATCACATCGACGATCGATTTAGTATGTGATGTTATCGACGGCAGTTATCAAGTTGACGCTGAAAATTCCAACCAGGCCCAACAAGGATACATTCTGTATTCATTCACACCTCAAGTCCCACCAGGTTATTTGATTGTATCAGAACCAATCAATGTTGTTTATCTAAAATGTCATAATCCACTCTTATCACGGATAAATTTCAAACTTACTGACCAGTCTGGCCGCTTGCTCGATCTTAGGTCAGAGTCGTTAAATATAAATCTGTATGTACGCTCATAGAGCGTCATCGTAATGACTTCATCATCGTAGTTACGAAAAACATCAAGCAAAAAAAACAAAATATCAAATAATTATTTTTTTTTACCCCCGTGATTATTATTCTGGTACAACACTATTAGTTTCGTTGTCACTATAGTCACACTCGTCCTTATCTTTAGCCGTCATCGACATAATATCTCTCATCTGTTTTATACGAGCGTGTACGAGTCTTTTCCTTTCGTATTCGTGAGATAATTCTGACCTAACCTTTTCGATGGCCCGTGAAAGAGGAACAAATAATTTCACCTGCGTATCCGTGATTGCTGCCAGCGATCGTAACATCGCCTGTTGGATTAACTTTATGAATCTATAATCGGAGGGTAACGTATACCTATTTTCTGATTTTTTGAATTGTAATGATTCAAAGTCATTCATAATTTTTTCAGGATCAAGCTCATCAAATATTTTTATACCGCTGTGTTGCAATTTTTTAATAGCAGCAATAATATCATTAATATTTTCGTGATTCATTATATAAAGTCATTTGTTTAAATAAATTTATTTTTCAGAAGACAAGAATAAATTTATAATCGTTGGATTATTCTTTGTGTATTCTCGCTCTGAATTTTTCTTGTAATCGTCGGAGCGCACGTTCATCACGTGAAACAGGCATGACGGAACATGATCGATATGAAAATCCTTTTCCTGCGTAAATTCTATCAATAAATTCGTATCCAATTTTAATTATCAGCGTATCTAAATTTAATCTTCTGATTTAATTTTTTCGAAAACGCTGATTTAGTTATATTAACTGCCACAAATTTTATTGAAGGCTTGCAAATACCGAAATATTTCCCAGCCGGATGTATCGATGAAAAAATTATTTCTTCACCTGTTTCTGTGTTTGTGGATATAACTGATCTTGGAGAATTATTATTATACCCGGTTCTTCCGAATTTTAAATTCTGACTTTGTGTAGCGATACGTAAATTTTCTAAAGAATTATCTTTCGGGTTTGAATTTATGTGATCGATCACAAGTCCGTCTTCGATGATCCCATGAAAACAATCAAATACGAATCTATGTGAGTGATATTTTTCTTTTCCAGCACCAAACATGATGTACCCAGTATTAGTAATAAAACCAACAGGTTTTTTTAATCTGCAATTTCTGATAACACCATCACGAGATGCCTCGCAATTCTTAATGATGGGATGTTTCACAAACTCGTTCTGCTCCATTTATATATATATATATATATATATATATATATATATATATATATATATATATATATATATAATATCATTCTTCTAAATGATTATTCTGAAATCTAACCAAATAATCATTTATGGTTTTAAACGGAGATGCCGATGGTCCGTATTTTTTATCGTAATACCGCTTCATCTCTCTGTATATTTTACCGCCACATTGCACGCATAATTGAGTTTTTCCTCTGACTCCAACACCGCATCGAACGCAAGGTTTTGGTGGAGTGCTTCCTCGTCGAAAACTGTGCATATGATATCCGCAGAATTCTTTTACGCATGCTTTATTACAGCGAGATGAAAACCCAATCATTAACCAGTTGCATTTGTTATTTGTTTGTATCATTATATTATAAATGAAAATCTAATTAAATAAATCCTGTCTTACTTATTATATGGAGGAATTTAAGAGATTATCCGTAATCGAACCTTCCACCGTCTTGGCGGGAGCAAGATTTGATCTTGATAAATTACCAAAATCCAAATCTAAATACTCAATGCAAGACCTAGCTTTGATGAATGATGATATAACCGTTCGTATTAATTAAGCTAAAAAAAGAATTTCGAAATGATGGTGCTACTCATACTTGGTCGTCATTCAGAATCAGAGATACCGTCGACACTAAGATGACTGACGAACGAGGAAGAAGTATTATTAATTACCTCGATGATCAGCGATATATTATTCTGATTAAATTTATTGTGCAGACGGATGATGATATTTGGATTATCCGTGATAAACGTGAACCTGTCAGAGTAACACAATCAGGACAAACTCTTATATTGGATAAAAAATCCAAGCCAGGTGTGCTAACCGGTATTGATAAACCGTATTATGAACGAGTGTATCCTGTAACCGCAGTTGTTTATGCGCTATATACGCTAAATGATAAACCCAGCATTGAAGATCTTAAACCGATGAAATTATCACGGTTAAATTGTGTAGCTGAGCGAGTTATGGAACATTTCAAAAAAGCAATACGTGGGAATGGCTTAACAGATATAAGACGTACAATAATAAACTCGTGGGCGGAAACAGTTAAGAATACCGGAGCATATATCAAAGATATCGCTGAACTAGAAAAAAAGTATTAAAATTTCCAATAACAGTAAAAACACTAACCGGAGAGATTTTATATGAGTCAAAATACACACCAAGAGGAGCTCCAATAACAATCATTGATCATAACGCACATGCATGGACTGATGCTGTAACAATATTTCCACTAGATAGAATAGTCAGATTTTAGGACGATTATATATTCGATGCTATCAGTGATATCAGCAAGAATGATCCTGTATCTGTTTGGTTATTTCAGAGTTCAGAATCCGTGAATTACGGCCAATTTGTAAAACCTAATGGGGAGATTTACCGTAAAGAATCTCTCCATGAAGAAATGAAAAATCTTTCACTGAAATATAATTCTGATGATTTTGAAGTTGAACAATTACTGAATAATTGTTTTACAGTTCTATCAGTTGCGGCTCACTTTGCTCAAGAAAAAAATTCATGGTCGCCGACACGATCAAAATTCCTTGAAGATATTCAGCATAGTTGTGCCGAATATGGACATGGCGGATTATGGAATACCAAATACGATCATCGTAAAGTTATATCGGTTGATATGGTTGCGTGTTATCCTGGGAGTTTTCTTGGATACGGAGACTGTTCTGAATATTTCAAAAGAATCGGACATCCAATACATGAAATGACAAGAGTTGCGATAAATGGACCATTACTTGATTTTGATTTCACTGGATTCGCTTGTGTAAATTCATTTAAGTTTTGTAATAATCTTCATCCGATCGTTTATGCGTGGTTTGGTAGACATTTCTCAGAAAAATATTGGGTTCCAATAGTGCTATTACGATACATGCTTGATACTGAAATCTTAACGTCGTTGAGCGTAAGTGAAGCTATTATATCTTATCATCCACAGAAACAAGTTTGGTTACCACAACAAAAGAAACATTCACCGACAGATCCAGATGAAGATTGGGATAAAATTGATAATGAAAATAAAGTTGCAAAAGATCTCGGTAGAAAAATAATTGGTAAATTTACTCAAGGTGGTTCGTATGATCATAAACGACATTGTACAAGATTGATCATGGATAATGCTGAGTTAGATTTTGTAATTAATGATACAACGAACAAAGGAACATTTATAAACAGAAGTAATGCTTATTTGTCAGACGGAATTAAATTAGGTACAATCGTGAGTTATATCGATGGTGAGTCACCGCAATTTAAGATCGTCTTGCTCGCTTACGTTTCTATAAATTTTTTATCGATGATAAATAGATTTCCTTGTTGCGCTGTCAGAGTTGCTACGGATTCGTTTTATATAAATAGTGCGTACGTGGATTTAGTAAAATCGTTACTCGGTAATGGTGAATGGGGATCATGGAGAATAAAACACGAATGTATACTCGATTATTCTGAATCAGCAGACGTTAATATCAAGGAAATATATTACGGTGATAACAATTAAATACCAGCATCAACATCACCATCTGTATTTGATCCCGTGGCCAGACATAAAACCATTTATCTCAATGGACCTGGAGGTTCTGGTAAAACAACACGTGCCATTGAATTATTTCGGAGTTTAGATATGATTGTGTTGACACCTACACACAGACGAGCAAGAGAAATAAAACAACGAGGAGTAAAATCATGTACATACCATTTTTTTTTCAGATGGTGTGGAGATACGTGGACACCTGAGCGAATGGGTGATAAATATATTCCCAAAATCATCATCTGGGATGAGATTTGTACTGTGTCGTTAGAAACATTAAAAAAATTTCTCGATTGGTTATTAACGAAAAATACTGTGATAATTATGTGCGGCGATCATGGTCAACCACCACCTTTCGTCAGTCAATCTCCACATGAGTGATTAAAATCATTCGTGGATTATTATGAAGAAATAAATGATGATCATAGAGCTATTGATGAACATCTGAAAGAATATAAAAAATTAATCAGACTACAGCCAGATAAAATACAATGTGAGATAATGCGTGAAATAATTCCGGAAACTCCTATAAATAATTTTTGGAATCTGTGGACACCAAATGATTTAATAGTTGCGAGTAGAAAAATAGTTCGTGATGAATTGCAAGAAAAATTATTTTTGTTACATAAAGAACAATTTTCAAATCTTACTGTACCATTGTGTTATCACCCAGCGGATACTCGACGACAGAATATTGAGGTTGAAATTCCAGGAACAAATGAAAAACAAAATCTTGTATTGAATGATATTGTTTTGGTTGATGTTGGTGTTGTTGAGAGTGCGTTGATCATGGATAAAACTCCGTGGAAGCTCGGATATGCTGTAACGATTCATTTGTCACAAGGACTAACTATTACTGATACAAATATTTAGATCGTCGATGATAGAATCGAATGGTCAAATTTAGTTTATCTTGCAGTGTCTCGAGTAAGAAGAATATCTCAACTACACAGGGTTATTATAAACAATAATCAAAATTCTAGCGACAACAACGAAGTTGTTGTTGGCGTAATAAGAAAAAAACTATTTGGTTATAAGCAATGTGATAAAAAAAATAATCGAGATTTTGATATTGATGTTGAATTTATTATGACGCTACAACAACAATAGAATAATCGTTGTGTAATTTGTAATTGTCACATGTTGTGGAAGTATTCGAGTAATAATCCAAGACAGTTCAACGTAGACAGAATTAATAGTGATCATGGTCACACACGTGATAATGTCATATTGACATGTCTTGAATGCAATCGACGTCGGGGCGCTAGTTTACAAAAGTGAACGTGGTGGTAATTGTGTGTCTTCAGGAATTACTTGTAATTGTTCACGTACAAATCCACGCTGAGGAGCAGTTGAATCTAGTCTGTAGATGGCGGGTATAACCGTAGATCTAGCCATGTTAGAAATTTTATGTGTGGTTACACTCCAGATAGGATCAGTTGCTCTTTTTTTTACCCCCTTCAAGTTAACCAGGTTCATATAAATACCTGATAGTAACATTACCTAACACTGGATGTTTTGAAAGTCACATCGATGTCCGTAAACATCGCTACGGGGTATATGTTTCTTTGTAATTGCATTAATAGGTTTCATAGAAATTGCACGAGTAATTTCATTATTTAACGCAGCTATTACACTTGGTAATCTTGCAACCCATTCACGAGATCTTGTATCTGCCTGAATTGTTTCCTTCGCATACTGGTATCCAAATAACCGCTCAGCGAGTGTTCGATTACATCTTTCAAAGATTGCCTGATCACGATGAATTGCAATATGTCCTTGTCTGATTTTGGCATTATGTTTTTCATCAGCGATGATACTGCACCAAGAAATACTTTGCCAGAATCAACTTGTAGCAACTGTGGCCATCGCAAAGGTCCTCTCTGATTAATTCGTTTAAATGCAGATGCAACTTCAGATGTTGTTTTTGTTGATAGCGGTTCCGCTTCTTTATATCTACTTGCAACATCACCGACAGTTAACGCGTATTTGTATGTGCGTGATTCACGTCCATGTGTTTTAATAGTATCGTGCAGTAAAAATAAAATATCTGCTTGATGAACTTCATTGGGAACGCTGACATCAAAATACGCGTACTGAATTTTTTTAGGTGGATGTAGATAGATTTGCCATATTGCTTGTCGTGCTAACCACGCTGCAGCAACAGCACGTGAGACTTTTGCTGCTTCAGCAAGTTTACTAATCGCTGCTCTGCCCTTCCAATATCCTCTCGGGGAATAATAAATGGACTCCATTATAATAGTTATATAATTAATTACCCAGCTCCTAGCATCATTTTACCTTTCATAGCAGATTTTGCTAGAAAACTAGTGAGTTTTTCTCTGAGAGATTTATCAGGTATAGAATTTAAAGCATGAATCAATTTCACATCTGCGAGATGCCGTTGTTGTAAATCCTTGCTTCGATACGCAACATCATGAACGTGACAAGCTTGATCAATCTTATTTATTGGATACTCTCCAGGTCGCGGTTGATCTTGCTCATCAAGTCGGATATCGAGTCGAGTTCCAGGACCACAATAATTATATCAGGGTAAGTGTTTTTCCCCGGGATATTTTGCCCACGGAACCCCTGGTAATTTTCCCAACGAAGCGGCGATATCACGTCCCGTCGCTGTGTTTGAAATAAACTTGTATTTCTTTGTACCACATTTTTCACACTTACCTGTAAGTGCGCGTCTTTTATTTTTTGTTAATCCAGTGGTGGACGTGGCTGCCCTGCATCGAAGATAATATAAATTCATATCATTTATCATATGGATATAAGTGACTTTTCGGCGACACGAAAACAAGAACCAGTCAAGCATCACCCAGCGCTACCACATTCTATTAGGGCAATCATAATAGGTCCATCTGGATCAGGCAAAACACAATTATTGCTTAATTTGATAATGAGATGGCTCAAGTGGGATAAATTATATTTAGTAGCTCCATCTGTAGATGACCAGCGATGCTATGAAGTACTTAAAGATTTTAATGAAAATGCAGAATCGTTTAATGAAGACAGTGACGTTACTGACTTTATAAATGATATTGATGACGCGCCATCTGTATATGACCTTGATGGAAGTATTAATAATTTAGTAGTATACGATGATGTCATGCTTGACAAACAATCAAATCCAGCTAGGATATTTTCCAGAGGCAGACATAACAACACAGACGTGATTTATGTTACCCAGCGTTACACACAAATTCCAAAAGTGATCAGGGATAACTGTAATATTTTATTTGTGTTTAACGGAGTTGATACACTTACGCTTCGAAATATTTATCAGACTTGGTGTTCAGGGGACATGGACATAAATTTAAATTTGTTTTTGCACACGCGCAATCTACCCAGTTTGGTTTCATCACAATAAATTTGCACGACCCTAGGTCGAGATATCGTATAGGTATTGATAGAATATTTGGTCCTTGATACTGAGTAACCCTTTTAGTAATGAAGCAGTTATTTCCTTGACAGTCAAGGATAAAACGGTACATAGATAATTAATAGTTTCATACCTGTACAGTTTCTTCTTTGACTTCGATTTCCCAGCCTCATATCTTTGAAAAATCCGAGAAATCTACCTATTTTATATAATCAAACCACAAAAAAATCTGTTGCCTAAAATCAGGACAAACCACGCTATAGACAATTAGTCATTATTGATTTTTTTGTTCAGACCGGAATAAACTGAATAATATCGATGCATGCATTCATTGCTAGTTAGTTCTGTCCTGATGAAATCAAGGGTTGATAATATAATATTTTAACTAGGCAGAAACGGCAGAAATGTGTAAAATTGCAGATTTCATTCAGAATCAGATAAAATGCTGATCATCCTTGACATAGTCAATGTGACAGAGTCAGGGCTAAGATAGCTATATATTTATTTTTGAAAGGTGCATTTGTAAGTTGGAGCAATGGTGCATTCGTAGCGCGTCTGGCTCTCGTACTCGAGGTCTAGGGTTCGGTTCCCCATGACTGACACATGTCGGTGGTTTGTGGCGTTAGGATGCCATTTATTTTAAGAATTGGGGGCGCAAGCAAGAAAGCCCCATGTAACCCTCGCCAGCGTCAAACAACCTGGCGAGGTGCAGTTTTGCACTTTCCCCGGGGTTTCATTTTTTTTTGGGGGGGGGGTTACTATACGCGTTTGCGCCCCTAAAATAAACAGCAGGATGATGTGAACTCGTGACCTTGTGACCTCACTGAAGGGTACCCACATAGGGACATTCAGAAAGAATGCCCGCCGGACCAAAAAGTCTCAATAAGGTGTCTGTGGACCATAAGACAGGTCTTAACCAATGAAAGAGTGCCCTGTGGGCTTAAGGCCTCAATAAGGGACTATTAGGGCTTTATTGGCAATAGACTTTACCGGCAGAAGGGACCCATTGGAATGGTAGACTCAGCATTATCACTGCTGTTTATTTTTGAATTTATAAAATCGACACCGGGGGTTGGGGGTTGGGGTTGGGTTCGACCACATGTGTGTAAACGACTCAGCCTCATATTTGAAAAACTTCAATTTGACTTTATCGACCTTATTTTTTTTCATTTCTTTGTAGGAACCTTTATTTTTACGTGCCGCCTTGGTCTGTTCACCCTCCCTGCTGCTGTCCTAAATACCTGTTAGCAATATGTACTAATTTGGCCGAGTGCTGAACTGTGTAAACCAAGCGAAGGATATGAATACCGGTGTCGTGCACACCAGTCAGATTTCCTTCAACCGGCATTGGGTTCGTATGCAAATACAATACATAATCGGCTTCCAACAAAGTTAAGAAATGTCACCATTCTCTAAATAGAAATTGTATGTAATCAAATTAGAAAATATACATTAATTTGAGCGGTATAAGTATTTAGTAAATTTCGGTACTAAAGAAAATCGAAGCCAAAGCAATAGCATAGAGTACTTCTGTGCAGAGATAGAGGGCATCCATAACGCTATTTCGGTAAATTTGTATGACTTTATATTTTTGCCGTAACAGAAATGGTCATCCGTTCCGTATGTCAATTCTATTAATTTGAATCCATTTCAACAGCAGAGAGGGTAAACTCTACAACATTTAGAGTAGTCCTTTGAAAATAAATCTTCCCATGAAAAATAAAATGCAAGAGCAATAACGCTAAAACACGGTCTCGGTCTCTCTCTCTCTCTCTCTCTCTCTCTCTCTCACGGTTATTTTATCTTTGGCGCTTGTATTTTTGCGTTTTAGTTTACCTACCCGGACACTCAATGTTTGTCGTCACCCTCCCTTCTGCTGTACTTCTCAAGCAAAACTTGTATCGAGACCTATGTGATAACGTGACAGACGATCGAGCAAATTTATCGTGATTAATCCATGAGTAATCACTTGCGTTTTTGAGATGGTTTTGAATTTAATCATATCCATGTCTCCTGAACACCAAGTGTGATGTATGTTTCGCGGAGTATGTGTATCTACTCAATGAAACACAACCAGAAGATTGCAGTTATCTCTGATCACTTTACGTATTTGTGTATATCGCTGAATAGCATATATAATGTGGATTTTTTTTGGTGTCTGCCTGGGGAAAATTTTTGAGGTGGAAGTAGTGAATGGGGGTGATGTAGAGACAATGGGAAAACACATTACAGACCCCCCTGTGCCTGTATAGGGACAAGTGGCACACCCTTGACCTATATAGGGACAATGGGAATTTTATATAGCGACAATAGGAATGGAACAGGTAGGGTGACGTCATGGTACTGGACACTTGCAACAATGTAGCAAGTACAGTGATGTCATGCCACCTGTTTCATTTCTATACAAAGATTAAATCATTCGCGTTCGTGTCAGTGGATAGTCTAGTATGTTTCATGCATTCGCGTTCGTGTCTGTTGAGATAATATTATACCTAAATTATACAAATGACTAAAAACATTTTTAGGTAAGATAATGTTTTTGGGAGATAAACATAAATTATACAATCGGATAATTTTTTTTAGACAAGAAAGACTAAATATATTTTCGAGGCATATGAAGTGGCCATGAAAAGGGCGTTTGGGTTTAATGTTAACATTTCGTTAACATAGGAGGAGGAGGAGGAGGATTACTATTATTATTAGTAGTAGTAGCAATAGTAGTAGTAGTAGTATATTTTCTGATTCACAAATATTTTTATTTTTATTTTTATTCTTATTCAGAAATACGTTTATGTTTAGCTTTAGTCCGATTCTAAATTCTGATTGGTCAATAATAATAATATAAAAGGATCTCAGCGTTCACGACCTTTGTGACTCTCCAGTCTTTGTCGAAGGCGCGAAGTACAAAATGGCTCAATCAACTTTAAACTCAGATGTGGCTATGGTAAAAAGAAACGTTAAAGCTGCCTAACTAATTCCATTGCATAAAATAGCACTAGCAGAGTGTTATTTTGTGACTTTAGTAAAATTACGTACTTTGAACATATTTCTTTTGGAGTTTGAATAGAAGGTGCATAACCTACATCTGCATCTAGCATTAAAGAAACGTTGCTGTAACGTTGTTGCAACGTTGAATTATTGGCTGGGAATTTACCTAATTTCAGGATTTGTATTTCTCTACTTGCAGCATGTGGTCCGAATTACGAGTTGAAGGCATATCCACTGTATTGTAAATTACTCCCAAGTGATGGAACAGTCCAACTTAAGATTCCATATGTTAAAGGGATCCCTGTTTAACATGAATCTAATTTCGTGAAACAATGTAAATTTTATTTGTGGGGTCAACGTGAAGAGATGCATTCTAAAAACAGACGATTAAACACATGATCGTAAAGATGACATTTATTACTGGCATCATATAAGAGGGTCATTCCATGAAAAATTAACAAGATATCCCGGACAGACCATATCTGATTACCATGAAATTTTCTCCTTGTGTACATCTATGCAAATGATGATTGCCTGCACATTTGCAGTGCACAATTCAAATTATTATTAAGTTCTAGCCAGTTCAAGTGGCATTGTGGGGCATAGTCTCTTCACTTGCCAAGTCATCAGCATACAACCAAGGGTTTTCATGTGCATTTAACGTATCTGATGATGCATGTATTAAGCTGGAATTTGCTGTACTACATATTTGTGGTCTTGCGAATTTGAACAGCAATTCCGACTGTGAACATCCGATATTTCTAGAGATATACACCCCTGGCTTTGGCCTTTTTTATTAAAAAATTTTGTCCTTTGATATTCATTTAGCATCTCAACCTACTCTCGGGATAGCTCCGGATACAGAACTGTTTGAAAGTTGTTATAAAGTGACATTGTCAAATAGTTTTCTTTAAAAAGTTTCACATTAAAATATATTTCAACTTACATAATCACAGCTTTTTCATCTTGCAATTTACTGCATCCCTATACAATATCTCTTATGAACTGTGATGTTTAAATTGTTTCATAACAAATAAATTATATCTCCGTAAGAAATGTTTGATCTTTCTTGCATGTCTGTGTAATGCCTAAATATAACTGGAACATATAATACATTGTTATTTGTTACACAATAATGCCAAATGTAGAATTAACTTATTTTGAACAGAACGTATTAATTATTGTGAAAATGGTTCAAACTGTACAAGACACCTCAAGAAAGACAGAAAGCACTGAACCCAACTGTATTATATTGTTGTCTTTTGTTTCAATGAACTGTAATTCAGTGAACTAAACAACCTATCATCCAAATGTTTATTCACACACCAGTGATTAAAAAAGAAAACAACCCGAAATGCAACAATAGTCTCAGTTCAACCAGTTGTCTGTATTATTTTTTAATGTCCTAAAGCTATGCAGAGGAAAATTAAATCAAGAATAGAACCACGTACAGGTACATACTCTGTGACATCCTTATAATTACAGCAAACTTGTTGGCCTATTAACAGTCTTCTCACACAAGGAGAGAGAGAGAGAGAGAGAGAGTCAAATCTGTCAATGGCAGTCACCACGCTTTCTTTTCAAATTGACATGGATAACAGAACTATTGATTCACACTGTATGAATTTAAGCAACACGTATCTCATCACACAAAGGAAGCGACCGCCTAAGGAGTGAGAAACCATTATTTAGTCATCAAACTCGTGGAGCCACCCAATGGAACTTAAATGACCGTTAAATATTAGTGGGTAGGACTGATTTTACATAGCAAAATACAGTATATAAGCCACACAATATTTGCCAAGTTTGGTGATCCTAGCATGAACCATGCTAGAGTAAGAGGCTCATGTGGGCCTGAGATCACTCACCTGGCTGACAAAAGAATTAGGGCACAAGGTTAGTTTACGATAACTTTGAATGATATTCTCTAAGTTGTGGAAGGAGTGCTACAACTAAAAAAAACAAGGTTTAGTACAGTTTTTGTGAGGTATACAAGGGTTTAAATGATATAGTGACTCTTGTAGCTCAATGTCTAATAGGAGTGCACTTTTGTCACAGTTAATATTAAGCATAATAGGGTCACTACCAGTGCAACACACCTCCAAACTTTAGGGATTCTACAAATAAATGATAATTCAAAGAGTGACTAAGAGCCTCTCGAATGAACTGATGCTATATTGGCCGAAAATAATTTTCAGGACATCAATATAAGTGCATTTTTTCTTTTTAACCAATAAGTGTTGAAACCATTGCTGATATTCTTGAGCAGTAATAAGATTTTCACACTAGTTGCTGTGACAGCCATATTGGGGTCAAGATTATTAACATTTACATTTTGGACCAACTAGACATCACCTGAAGTCTTTGGTCAAAACTCCATGTCAACATGACCATCCTAGCAGTAGGAGCAGCTATAACAAGATTGCCAAGATGAATGTCATAGCAGCCATATTGGATATACAATTTGCACCATTTTCATTTAGGACCAATAAGATATCGCAGAAAGTCTTTTAGTGAAAACCCCATGTTCATATGGCCATCTGTTCAGAAGGAGTGGAGATAAGATTTTTAAGATGGCCATGTTGTTGGCCATATCGGACGTCAGAAAGGCATCATTTTCATTTTAGGACCTACTAGACATCGTTTACTAAAAAACTTCACGCTGATAATACTACCCGTTTAAGAGAAGAAGCAATCAAAAGATTTTCAAGCTGGTCTCTGTGTCAAGTTTCATGTCAATCCACCATGTAGGTTTGAAGGAGTAATGCTAATAAACTTGTGCTCACAGATGGATGATGGACAACAGGCCATCCCACAAGATCTTCTGTTGTAATACCAGCAGAGCTAAAACTCAGAGGCCTTCCAAAACTCATGGAACAAATTTACATGTACATAATCACTATTGTGAATGAGATCAGTATAGATCTTCGAATCAAATAAATGAATCAGATAGATACTCCCTCTCACCATTAATTACATGCATTACTGTCATTCACCCCTCCCACTCCGAGTCTTGACCTTTGTCCAGTGCCTTCTATCAACTTTACTGGAATACACTATATAAAAACTCTGCTCAAAATTCAATTGTATACGTTCATAGGATCAATATATCATAAATATAGTAAAAATTTTATTTGGTCAGACTAATATTTCCTAGTGAAGCTGGACAGCATAAGTAGCATATTGAACCTTCCACACCCACAACCAAGTTGTTTGCCCTCCCCCCCCCCTCTCCCATCATATAAAAGAAAAATATTATTATTTCTGTAAAAGCAAAACTCGAGGAATTTTGTTATCATTCAACAGAAAAAATTTAATGAGAATCTTTATACTCAAATAAAACGTATGAATCAGACTCGAAGCACGTGGAAGTCAGAGTTTATCAAGAATCAGAATTTAGCTAACCAGTGCTTTCAGACTTCACAATGTGGTAATTAGCTTGCTATTAAAAGATTATATAAAATATAAATGTTGTCTCTGGCATTTTTTTTTTTGTAATATATGTTCTTTTATGTTTAAAATGCTCCAATGTTACAAAATGTGTACAATGGAGTCTCCTGCATGTGTAAATTCTGATTTCTGCCCATACTGAATTGCAAGTCCACATGCCATATTTTTATTCCAGTGGGACAAAATAGCAAAAGCATACACTCTATTTTCCTACATAAGAAAATGGCCATGTTCAGTGTTATGTTTTCCATAGGATAAACAAGAGTTCCTCAC
>JAECUM010017951.1:0-12230 GCA_016617855.1 Megalonaias nervosa | reverse complement strand
GTAGACCAAAACGCCAATTTTTTTCGAAAGTGATGTCTTGCGCGCGACTAAGTTCAAATTTATTTGGGCGGAGTTATGTGCTCATTAATAATATTGTTTTTGTGTACTGATGAATCTGCGCTTGGGTATTTGGTTTGGAATACAGCATAAATTCAGTTACTTTGTTTCTTGTAGTATATTTTTGTTTATATAATTAAGCCTTAGGTAGAATAAGAAAATGTGCATATAATAAAAAGGTTACTGCATTTGTATGGGAAAATATGAACTCGTTTTGTCGGATGGATGTACTGCACTCCCAAGGTCGTGATGTATTTCCATCCGAAAAACTCGTTCATATTTTCCCATACAAATGCAGTAACCTATAAATATAATAAAAACTTTACTGCATTTGTATGGGAATATATTAACAGGTCGTGCAGTATCCATTTAAAAAAGGACTCGTTCATATTTTCCCATACAAATGCAATAACTTATAAATACTACTCAGCAACAATACCGACAACAAAAGCAACTAACAGTACTATCATTACAGCACAGAAACAAGTACTGCTAATGATGCTACTATTAACGCTTTAATCGACATCAACAACAACAACACACCACAACGAATTTATAACACAAATCGTATGGATGAGCGAAGACAAAATTTCCTTGACATATGAGCTAAACAGAAAATTCCTTGACATTCACACTTTCACGGCTATCATGAATCTAAACTTTAATCTTAGATTTCAAATTCGAGACAATCTTATGCCTCCAAGTCATTCATGAACCTGCTTACTATTTCATCAGAAGATGTTAATAACAAAGTTCAATATTTATATGACCAGGAGGAGGAACCACAGGAAGTACTTGAAACGAAACAAACAATCACTTCCATGGCTGCTAGTAGCACCGTTGGTCTTAGATGTCCGAACCCGAATTGGATCTGCCCAGGGACTGAACCGTGCTGTTACGCTTCCGGTGACTGGAGATGTTGCCCATACGATAGAGTAAGTCTCATACATCTAACCGGAAATATTATTCTACAGTCAGTAAGGACAGGTTCGATGACCTTTTCTAAGTTTTTCTTTACACCATTGTATGTATGCATGCATATAGGAAACTGTACGGTAGAAAAACATCGAAACGGTCATTACCACTGACACAACTACACACTATCACCATGATTCAACTTTCTTTTTCTTGACCAACAACAACACAATGATTACTCGAAAAGACTCAAATTAATAGTGTAAAAACTGCAACACTAATGCACTTGTACCAAAAGAAGCATCAACAGTTAAGAACTACTATTACTACTATTGCCACCACCACACAACACAGGTAGACCAATACCACTACATCAACTTCCTATTTCCAACATTCCCCATGATATCAATTATGATACCATAATCACCCCACTACTATTGCTGGTACTACTACTGTTGACTTGTACTCTCACTTCTACTTCAGGGAAATTGCTGTGAGGATGGACTCCGCTGCTGCCCCCCTGATAAAAGGTGTGTTTCGAATTATAAGTGCGTATCGGATACAGAGATCTTCTGAGTTCCTAACTCAAACAATATTCTAAGGAAACCAGTAATAAAATAAAAATTGACTCTAAATTCCCATCCATGACCTCTAAATGTTTTGTAAACCCAACCCCCCCAACACAATTTTAATAAAAATTTTGATGGTATGTCAAGCATAAATATCAAAAAATGTGAAGATGTGTCACATGTGACAAACATTTTAATAATAATAATAATAATAATAATAATAATAATACTTGAAATGTCAATAAATCATCTGTTCTGTTTCAATGTTTTCAGCGTCGTTTCTTTTTGTACATACCTGCCGTAATTGTAGGATTTTTAAAGTGGTACATTTTAATAAAATAATTTGTAGCAACAATTATGGCATCAACAACCTGTTACTCTCACTTTGTTTTTTAATAGAATCTCTAATGGAATTCCTCTTGGCATGTTTTGAAAGTTTAAATCGCGAACGTGACATGTTTTAAAAGATTGAATCACGAACGTGGCGGAAAATATTCCATCTTGCTAATTCCATATGCACGTTAAGCTGGCAGTGAGCGGCACGTTTCTCCCCATTGTTAACAGTAATGGGAATAACAGGTTGGGAGGATGTACAAAGTTAATATTTTTAGTTATTGGATATGGTGGTAGTGTGGCGACAAGCAATAAAATACGCGGCGTTTTGTCTTGGCAACCATGAGAGTAAATGTTACATTTACTATTGTAGAAGAAATAGTCATTTACTTTAAATCCAGATCTTAAATTAACCCATGAATTTTGTACACTTGCATGTATTTGTCTGCGCTAAAACATGAAACACTTAGAGTCCTGTTAATCCTAAAATGAAATTAGTTTTCATTCCGGCCTGTGGCGCGGTAAGTGGTCAACACTGCCGGGATGTATTACACACATCACAGTACACACTTATTTTCCAACTAGTCTCTGCATGCGTTTCTTAGTATTGATTTTTCAAGCGTGTCCAAATCGAAATAAATCAATAAATACGATATCGACAGATATGGACCACATACGTAATAACTGTCAGCCGAGTCATATAAGGGGAGCCATTTCATAGTAAGAAAAAAGATTTTTATAATCTAATGAAACAAATGTGTATGACGTGTTCCTGAGAATTATAAATGATATTAATAGCTACAAGCTTTTTCTGAAACAATTGTTTTAAAACTAGAAGGAAAATCAAACTAGCTGTCTGTCAAAACTTAAAAGTTTAATTTTTAATTTTTTGTGTAAGATAAAAAACTTAAATATGCTGCTATTAGTGTTTGGTAGTAAATTAATTAGAAAAGGCTATAGATTACACGTGCGGAAAAATGCAAGTACCTGATGATAAATATGAGTTTAGGTTGAGATCCCTGTCTCAACTAATTGAATTTTTTATCAGATATTCCTGCGTAGAAAATATATATTTCTGTCTCAAATAAACCAATTATCCGGATGCACAACATACGATTGACTGATCGTTAACTCTATTACCGTGGATCTGGTTATTCATCTACACAATATACATACATGTGTGCACACAGAGAGAGAGAGAGAGAGAGAGAGAGAGAGAGGGGGGGGGGCAGTAAAAATACATATACCTTTTCTGGCGAAAACCTTTACACTTTCCGTTGACCTTTCGGGTAGAATATTCTTCCAGATGGACCCTCTCCCTGACCACTATGTGCACCTTTTAATCACTAGTTTAAACAGTTGCAACATAATAGAAGCAAGTATACGATGACGCTTTAATCATGTCGCTTACGTTTCATAAGTTATTGTAACAGGCAAGAGGTGTCACTACCGAGCGAATAAGATAAACAACACCTGCGTGAGTCTGACTTGAGGTCGATTATTCCCCTCGTCAAATGACTTCAAGATAACAGCCGTTGTCCACTGACAGATTCTTAAACGCGCTAAAACCACAACTAATTTTCTTCCAATCAGCTAACAACCACAGATTCACGAGACCCTGATCTCGCACTTGCATGATCTTACTTCCTTTGCGTTCCTGTGACCCATCGGAAAGCAATTTCTTGCCGCGGATCGGTACTTCACACCACTCTTAGTACAAAAGATTATTTATATCTCAAATTACTAAATACTAACTTGTACGTTATTATATTCCAAGAATTTATCATGTTAAAAAATTAGGGAGGATCCGCGTCAAGCAAATAATCTGCGCTACCATAAAGTGTCATAAATAATGTGCATTATGACGTCCGCTCCTAGTAACTGACTATTTGCTTGGCTTGAGAAATACCTCTTAACACACACTCTAAAAATCAAACAAATAAGCACACAAATAAAATCTATTGAAGCAATAAACAGAAACGAAAATAAATTGAGCACACATGCTTCATTGTTACAAACAATTTTGCCAAAATTCTAAAGTTTTCGTGAGTGGAAATCTATTAACAGCCCAACCATTCCAAAGTTATTAGAAAATCAGCCATGACAGTTTTGTGTAACCTCTCCATATATCATCCCAAACAAGAAAAACAATACTGACATTATGATTCATTTTTCCTTTATTGAAATTAGAACGGAAAATGTACTTTCATTAAGAAACGAAATTCTTTTAAATATAGGTTTATTTCTGCAGGTTTTATCATATAATTAATGTTCTTTGATGCTGTTTATTACAAAAGTAATTGCTGATCTTCACGATTACTAACTTAACAAATTAATTCGAGAAAAAATAAAAAGAAAGGATTACATAGATAATGGAATACAGGTGGTTTCATCAACCGTTGTTCTATTATATTCCTCTGTCGTTCAATTTCGAGTAATAAACACTTCACTATATACCAAACAGCATCATTTATTTTGAATATGTTGAAACACACCGGAATACATTAATAGCGAATGTGAGAGTTTTTATTTGTTTGTTTATTTATGTATGTATTTCAGTGTGCAGCAGAATTATTCTTCCAATATCTCATGTATTTTGTGATAGACAAAATAGATTTTATCTTTTAAAATGTGACATTGACGGGTGTACTGAATAGAATTTTATTACTTATTCTAATAATTAATGTTTTTATTTGTTGAATTTATTACTTAATTTATTCATTTGTGTTTATTTATGTTCATGAAAATATTAACAAAAATAGTGAACAAACGAGGTACGTGAACGGAAGTGAAAGTTTGAAATTATGACATATTCTAGCTGACATGGTTCATAACGCATAGTTAATGAAATTTGTTTTAGATAATTCAATGAGATTAGTTCAGTAATTCTAAATTTTGATATCGAAAATTGAAAAAAGAAAGAAAATCCACCAATTACAGCATTTTGGTTTAAAAAAACCGAAATCTTTAGATTAAAGTATACTGGAACAACTAGAATTATAACAAGACTTAAACTTGAAGCTACCTGGTTCACAAAATATTTGTTCCACAGCTGTATAACATTAATACTTCTGCGAATAAATGACACATGCACTAAATGTGTTTTATTACAGTCTATGCAATACCTTGCGCTAGAGACCATTAGGACACAGGTCACAATTATTTTCTCTGTATAATAACAACATTTGTTTTGTCAGTATTGAACATAAAATTGTCCAGATCGTAATTAATCGTAATTAATCATATGTTAATCGAAAGTGTCTTCAAATATAAACTCAAAGTGAAAAGTTCTTGTTATAGTTTTACCAGCACTTTTTTGAAAGGTTAAATAGTAAGCAAACACAGTACCATGGGTCACAGGTTTCACATTCGGACACTTATTAATGACAGATTATTCACCGTGCACTGTCGCCAAAACGCGCAAAGATAGTCGCACCATAATGCACATATTCTAAATGAAAAAGATTTCCTTTCTATAAATGCCAAGAATGCATGAGGTTCCGCTCTATAGTTCCGCACTTTCCACAGAGTCTGAGTTTTAAAAAAAATATTTCTCAAGTTTTTTCTCTGACATGTTATACTGGTTGTTTTTAAAGGCAGCATTGACTTTGATCTCGAAGCACTGAAAATGTAGTTGAATGACGAAAGAATAATATTGGCTCGATTTGGTTTGTTGTTTTGGGTCAAAAATAAGTTTTTTTTAGTGCCCATGTAATTGGAGTTAATTGGCTTCAGCAGGGATGTGCTAAGTATCTAACATGGGCTGATCCGATAGTAGGATTCGATCACGCACCCATCTAGTCGCAAGTCCGGCACAATAGTCATCTAGTCTTATGCTAATTATAATGCGGTGTTAAAACAAAATAATCTATGTCATGATAATTGTGATCGCATAGCTCATTGTAGAATATCATACAAATATACAAGTTTCACATTCAGTGGAGGAGTTTCCCTAAAGAATATGGTAGTAAATACGATTTATTAGTGTTCTCGCACTGCAGTATATAAAATCAGAATAACAATTAAATAACTGTTTGGTTTAATTTTGTTGAAAATAGTTTACCCCTATTGTGTTCTCGTACTCTGATATTCATAGCTGGATAGCAAGTAGGAACTTATTGGAAATGTTGTAAAAAAATAAATAGCATTGTAAAATTAATAACCAAAGGTACACCCACCCCGTGCGTATTTGTCCTCTGTGCATGAACATGCAGGAGGACATTTTTGGATTTGGAGATTATTGACCAATGAGTTTCAATGACCTAGGCATTTTGTCAAATTATACGGTGTTGAATTAAACACATTATGCAGAAACCAATTTTATTATATTAAACATTTCACCTTGACCATGACCGCTGACTTAAAGGTTTCAGAATCTGATTTTCATTATTATCCTAAGTGCAAGCCACCCACAATGTTTCTTCTTAAGAAACGAAGTTTAGAATGAAAGTTCTTCACAAAACCAGATCAAAATACATAGCCATGGAATGAAAGTTCTGTGCGAAAATGTTCTACTTCCATCAAGCACAATGACCTTGAACTTTAACCTTAAGATCTAAAAGTCAACACTTTGTCTTACTCAAAGTCCAGGCTGTCCTCAAAGTTTGGTCTAGATATGTGATGTAAAACTAATGATAATGCGAGGAGATCATTTTGTTTTCTTTCAGCTTAAAAATGCAAATTTTATTAATTTCATACTATTGATTGTAATTATAAAAATGTTTATTATTTTTTCTTTCCATTTTTCTACCACTGTCAATTGATCCCGGCCAAGTCATACCAAAGACTTATAAAAATGGTACTAACAGCTGCCTCGCTAGGCGCTAAGCATTAAGAAGTTAGTGTTAGGACTGGTCGGACATCATGCTACATGTTTGCGGCATGATGCCCCAGTGCTAGACATCACTATAAACTGCCACACTGCAGACAACTGAAAAATTGTTAAAGCTACGTTGAAAATCCAAACGACACAAATGACACACATATACTCACGTACTAAAGTAATGAAAATTCTCGAGTCCTATCATAATTTTACCTACATGTACTTATATTGGTAATTTTCTGTTTCATATTATTAATTTCGTTTATCTCTCAACCTCCCTACCTCCCTCCTTCTCTCTCGCTCTCTTACACACACATACACGCACGGTCTATACCAAAAGAAGAAGAGTAATATATTCTCACATATATAGGATGGTCTTAACGCTTTCAATTTGTGATGACATTCGCATCCAAACAGGAAGTTTGTGTTCTGACAGTTGCTCATGCTAATAAAATCGTTTGTTTTTTTTTTTTGTTTGTTTTTTTTTTACTTACGTACTTGGTGTATAATTTCGGTGCCTTGTAACTAACCCTGGAAGAATAAATGCCATATTCTGTTTTCTGTGTGTACAATTTTATCAGATCACTCGTGAAAGTCAGCGCACTCGTGAAAGTCTTTGTACTTACTCTTTTCGGCCTGAGATTAAATCTGACCTCAACTTCAGTTAAATGTCAGCACCCATCAAACAGTGTGTTATCCCTATATAAAGCATTTTTGCAAATTTTTGTCAAGTTGCTGAAGATTGATGTCATTATTTAATATAATCATTCCAAGTGTATTATTGATTTTTTTCTCCGTGTTACACCCTATTTTGTTGCAGATAATTGAAGGTACCTATAATAAATCATATAAACGTACAATAAGGGGTCTAGAAGGAGATTAAGGGTTTAGATCTTATTCTACAAGGTTTTTCTTTAGTCCTGTTCATGTCTTGTTTCTTCATAACTTCCATTCATACAAGGCACTTTACAAGTATGATATAAACGCAATCTTCCAATAAACACAATCTTCCAATTCTAGGAAAGCGACTGGTGATAAACCGATACGTCACTTTGTCACAACTGGCCGCCAGTGCAAGATTTCCTCGATTCTCATGAATATACATAAACCTGCCGAACCAATCGGTGCAAGTACGAGTAAAGTTTTCTCGGCAGTGTGACCCAACATGGCGTTTTACGATGTTTTAATGAGCCAGCCAATGTTTCTCTTCCAAGTGCTGTCACTTATCAATCGATAAAACGCGCACTTCTGTTAATGTGTATGAGATTATTGTGTTGTTGATATGTATTTTATTGATAATTACGTACGAAAACCAAGGAAATTTCAAATCAATAAATCAGACTGTTCGTTACCACCTTATTTAATAGTTATCAGTACCATAGTTTTTCTTTTCCGATTTTAACTGCCGGCATACACTTTAGGGCTGTAAAGATATCAAACAGTGTGTGAAGAAAATGGGAGACTTTGTTTCCAAACACAATCTTTTCTGCCAAATCTGACAGCTGATTGTTCTGACAACATAGTTGATCCAATGTCCTAGGCATCGGAAAAAGATCGAAGAAAATCATAATAGTTACCCTATTACCAAGCTAAAGTTCCATTAGAGAGGAAAACAAGAAGATCCTATGTCTCTGGGTTGAACTCTCTATCCTCTGATAAATCAATATTTAATAGGGTATGAAAACTCTTTAGCACAAATATGCAGCTGGACCAAACATTTTAAGAAATCTGATGAAATTCTCACAACCGTTCCATATATATCGAATACATTTTGACGAAACATTCTCGAAAGCTCCTTTGAAAAAGATTATTCTGAAAAGTTCCGTCCTGTGCAAAACCTGAGATGAACGGTTCCTATAAATTCAAAACTTGTTAATGCTGACAATTAAATTAGGCCTTTTCTCTCAGTGAGTTATAAGACTATCTTGATTGAGCCCAGGACAGCAGGAACAGGTGCTAGTCGTTACTAGCTTCTGAAACACCTACCCGATAGTGCTCAAAATGCATTGTTAAACATTTTCACAAAAATTTTTGAAATTGGAGACAGCCCGCAGTCGTGGCGTGAAGGAGCGTTGATACTAGTACCCAAGCCAGGAAACTACCAATCCTATTATTCCAACTATCGTCCGATATGATTAACAAACTCTATTTGCAAAAACTGTGAGTGAATGATAAATCGGAGACCGCTGTTGTATCTCGAATCCAACAACCTACATCTGACATCCAATGTGGATTGAAGTGCAACTTGGCAGACGTGATTCATTTGAACAAACACGTTCATGAAGAAAGAATGTATAGCTAAAATTTCTTTCGACTTAAATAAAGCTTATGATACCAAATGAAAGTACGGCATAATGAATAGCCATTTCAACCTAGGCCGAAGGGGCCGCCTACCGAACTTTATTTCCAGTTGTTTGGAAGACATAAATATGAGGGCTATGGAAGATATCGCCCGTTTTGAAAGCTATCTTCAAGAGATGTGTATACGTAAAGACAGTGTGGTATCGGTCACTCTATTTAACATAAGAAAAAAACAGCAGAGTGAAATGCCTTTATCCAGGAACTGATTTCTCTTGATATGTTGACGACATTTTGATCTCCTGTAGATCAAAGAGCATGCGTCCAGCTGATCGTCATCCATAATTAAACTTAAAACATTGTTCAGAAATTAGTATCGTAGACGTGATGAACCGATGCTCTTGTTCTACGTTTTCAATATTCGTGTTGTGGAGGAGACCGAATATATTTGTGACCGTAAATTAACTATTCTTCCAGATATTATATACCTCATGGACAACTGTCAAAAAACCATGGATTTAAAGAGTAGTGGCAAACACAGATTGGGGAGCAGATCGAAGTTTTCTTGCTCCCGTAGTACAGGTCGTTAGCAATATCGACATAAGCAATATGGAGACTTGACTATGGCTCATTTGTGTACGAATCAGCTTGTAAATCTTACATGCAGATACTTGATCCGATACACAGTTAGGGACTTAGACTCTGTCAGGGTGCATTTAGAAATTACCCTTCAGAAAACCTCTATGTTAATTCATATGAACCATTACTTCGTCTCAGACAAACAAAGCCGACTCTTCAGTATACTACCAAACTATTTTCTTATTCATCAAACCCCAGATATGATGTAATTTTAGGCACACATACCAAAACCATGCATGCTCAGAAACCAAATTTCATTCCTCTCTAGTATACGAAGTTGTCCTCACCCACAAACATCAAACCTTTCTGTATTTTCAACTCACCACTATGAGAATCAAAACCTCCCAAAATAATATCTGACCTTTGCAAATCAAAAAGTCCTCAACAAGTCCTCTCTTTTAACATATTTAATTTAATTAATTTAGAACCTCTTGTCGCAGCCATACATCCTAATATACACACAGTTCGAAAGATGGAGATGATGTTGGAGCTGCCATTGCAACAACCCATGACAGTGTCTCGAGCCGGATACCAGATAAAGACTCAATTTGTAATTCATAAATTATAGCCATATTCAAAGCTTCAAAGGATGTTGAAACCACTCATAACAAAATTGTATGATCTTTGCCGATTCCTTTTCACATTTTCCACATTTTCCACATTTTCGAGATTGCAGAATTTAATAAGTCTGACCACACGTTACCAGATATTAGAGAAACACGATTTACAATCCCAGAAGTGTTTTTGTAACTGTGGCTGCCTAGTAACATTGGTGTAGAGGGAAATGAAAATCGGCAAACAAAGCAACCAAACCTATCTGCAGTCAACCGATTCTATTCCATACAGTGATTTCAAATATCGTACAATTCGCATGTTGGTGAATATTTCACAAAATATGTGGAATGAAAACTCCACAAACAAGCTTAAGAACATCAAACCCATTATTGGAGAGTGGGATCATTCGCATGCAAAACATCAAAAAGATGAGGAGGCATTGTGTCTATAGCCTATCGGACTCACCTGGCTCATGCATACTTTCTACAGAAATAACCTACACCAGAGTGCATAGATTAAACTTGTTCACAGATACTTGAATGTGTCGACTTCCATCCAGTGAGACAGAAGTGTTTTGATGTGAACTTCAGAGAAAAAACTGTATGAAGATGCTCCAATTGTAAAAAAAATATTGAATTTATTGAGGGTATGGAGTGTATAAAACACATTTTGACATTATCTTTTAATGATTTTATATTTGTTACTTTTATCTTTTATATTGAAGAATTTTAACATCCGTATGATTTATATTTTATCTTGTTTAACTTGATATTTACATTTATTTGGTATTGATTTTTGACGTGGACGAGTAGGGTAAATTAATTTATGCAATTTTTCGAACATTGTCGTAGTTGGTCCCATCAGTCACTATTGTGCAAGAAGGTGCCGCAAAAACCCACAATCACACAATCCGGGTTTTCTGATAAGATCAAGATTGTTGTTCAACAGGAAACATTCATTTTGAGTGAAGATTTACACGGACACAGTGATAAGGTGGTTCGCTATAACGCTTGAAGATGAATTAGATCTGGTCTAGTTTCCAAGTATGTTAAATGATATACATACGTCATGTGCACAGTATTATAATGAAATACGCATGCATACTAAGATTGCCAGTAATCAACAAAGCATTTATTCCGGTATAATATAATAACAAAGGCCAAAGTTCAGTTTGATATAGCCATACTTGACGATTCGTTCTCGACAAATCAGGACAGAATCCAGCTGCTTGAGGGAAAGAACCTGCGAGTGAAGTATATACACGAAACCAAATCGTTTAAGGACTCAAAGTAAGGAGTTATATTCTACTTATGTTATTATCATCAACATTATTGTTTTATTTTTTAGTATTATTATTTTCATCAGCAGTTATCGTTATCAATAACATTTTAACTTTTTTTTTTTTTTAACTCTTTGCCTATCATCTTGTTTTCGTTTATCAGCTATTAATCGACAGGTGAACACAACGTTGTTCAAAAAGTACAAGTCAAACAAGCATACAATATTGGCAACTGCTGAGACGCATGGTAACATAATAATATATGTTTAAAAAGAATAACTGGCTCATTTGTTCATTTCAAACATTGTTTCTGCCTGTCAGTTTATAAACAAACTGAGAAACCCATTAAATGTGATTATACATTTTACTGATATATTCATTTGTTGCAATTAACTTCAGAATAAACAATACAGTAAATATTATGTAAATTTATGATTCTCGGAAAAAGAATTCCACCAAAAGGTTTTAAAACATGTATCTCCCGGATATTTTTTAGGTTGTGTAAAAGTTAAAGTCATATTACCGAATGACGCATTCTTTCACAAATGAAATAAAAGCTGGTGCACATCGTCACACTGTAATAGAAAATCAATTATGCGCTTTCTCATGCTATTATTAATACAATATTATATCATATTTACACTGTCAATATTGTTTGCAGTAGTAGCATTATAGAATAACAGAAAGACCTGTTTTCACTTGCATCAGCATTATATTACAAAGATGATAACAACGCCGTGTATATGTTAAATATATTGTAATG
>JAECUM010017950.1:0-28272 GCA_016617855.1 Megalonaias nervosa | reverse complement strand
AAACCCCATCACAATGTGCTGATACTTTTTGTATCACATCTTCAACATCTTCCATGCAATTTTCCAATCCTTCATGCTCTTTGTCCTCGAGTGGTGTTGTTAATGTGCAGTGAAAAATGCTATTTTACCTTTGATTAATTTATATCAATATTAAAGCAATCCTGTTTACAATTTATAATTTCTGTTTTCCTGAGTGATATTGCAACATAATGTGAACAAATGACAAATTTCTGTTCTGATTCTTTACTCTCTTTATTTTCCTTGGCATCGACCTTTGCCACTTTTGTCGCATTATGTGCTTGAACGGTTGAATAAAAGAAGCATAATGCTAATTAATCACTTCCGTTAGTAAATACCAAACTAAACATACCAAATTACGAAACTGAGTATGTTACAAAAAATTTCTTGGATCATTTTAACCTGACAGCTCCCGTGGAGATATTCAACTTCTACGCCACGATATATTGGTTAATGTTATGTGATTTTCTTTTTTAAAATTTAGCTCATTTGTTTGATTTTGTTACAAATTACTAGAATTGCAAACCAACATAACTGTAATGATTATATCAATGAGCTACAGCGGAATTAGAGGTCGTATTAATGTGACACGTCTTAGATGCTGAAAAATAAATATATGGAGGTTTATAATTATGATAAATCCAACAAAGGCGAGGAATACAAAGTACCGAAAAATCGATACCATACGGCTACGTCATTTCCACTGCTACATTGTGATTTTCCATAGAAAACTGAAGAAGAAACAAACGATGATACTGAGCCATGTGTTCAAATAAAACTATTATATTTTGCAAATGGAGCCAGATGGTACCGGTTCTTTTAGATAAGTATTTGACTGGTTATCCTTTAACACCACTGAAGATGGATATAGGGGTGAGGCGAACGAATGTGAAACACATATTTTGCAATAATAAGAACTCTGTAATTTAGAAACATTAAAATATAATGAAAGAAAATTTACAGAGTCAGTTATCGCTTTGAAAAAAAGAATTGTTAAGGCAATTCATAGATTTAATTTTAAGTTTGGGACAAGAAATTACTAACGACTTTGATAATAATTTGTTTAAATTAATGAAATATTACGAACGACAATGGAACTCCGTAGGAAGCGAAAAGAAGAAGTTATGCTAATTACAAATTATCTGAGTGGCTCGAAAAGAATAAAAAAATATATAAATGATTTATATAATTGTCTTAGCATAGTCACAGTCAAAACTGTAGCGTTAGCCATAACAATCTTTCTTAATTTTTTAACATCAAGCTGAAGTAAACTATTGGTAAACAATGTATGTTTCTAGGTTTGAGACTGTAATATGTAATATGTATGTTTCTAGGTTTAAGATTGACGCATTGTAAGTTTTTGAAATTAATTTACATTGAATCAAATTCTTTGTCTTGGAAATGAAAGGTTATGATTTCTACTCAGAAATATAGGAAATAATTACCCACTTTAACACCTCTGATTATTTCACTGATCAGGAATACAGTTTATGTTTCGTGAGTAAGATAGCGATCGCTAAATAACTAAGTTCAATTTTGACTATAATCGGCACTAAGTCCGATTTTAATTCTCTTTTTTATTTTATTACTCTTTTGATTTTGACCTTTTTATTAGTCTTTGAATATGTTTGAATGAAATATGACACTATGTAAAATAGAGAAGACAAAAACAATTGATATTCATCAACGTTGTGACCAACGTATTCTGATTGTGTACTAAAATCTATATATAGATGTGTAAGAGTATAACGTTCATCTTTCCGAATGTGTATCTATCAAACGTGTGTTATATTTATTATCATTTTTAATCATTCTAAATCTTTATTCAGTGTGTCAACCATTCTCTCATTTATAATGATAATGATTGTTGCATAAGGTTCCAACAGTTCCTATGAGTTTCGTTATCTTTATATCAGATTTGGTCACATTAATCACGCAAATACATCGTCAGTATTATTATCATTGGTACTTGCCTGTATTACTTGAAAATATGGCAGAATAATACTATGTATCAACTCTTACATAGTGTTAATTGGCGGATGGGGGAAGGCTTAGTCGGGTTTGAAAGTATATTCAGATATTTTTTTAAAATTTCTTCTCTGGCCCTTTTGGTGGTTACTGCGCCTCTCTAAGGGTAGGGTAGGCCAAATAGAATTGGTGTACATCTGTATATTTCATGTCGGTATATGATAGCAAGGAATATCAATCGGCATATATTTCAAAAGAGTAACATCATCTTTAAGACACCCACACTCTCACTCGCTTTCATTTTTTATGGAGGATCTACAAAAATATACACACAAACACGAATATATTTTGTTTCATGAAGAAAATGTTACTGTACTAATCTGCTTTATTGCTTCTCTCAAGTGCCCTACATATCTTAAGTCATGTACATAGGTAGCTGCTAATTTCTATTTGTGTTGAATGTTCTATCAGAGATTCACAATCAATACAGTCACTAATCAAGTGATTTGAATGATTGCAAACTGAAGTCTCAGTAAAGATGCTGATGATTGGTCCTAAATTTTGATTTATTTCGATCGATTTTATAAGAGAGAGAGAGAGAGAGAGAGAGAGAGAGAGAGAGAGAGAGAGAGAGAGAGAGTATAAACGCAATAAACTATACAGCGTGTGAGGCACACGTTCCAATTGCATATCAGTTTGATACAATTGTTGTCAAAACGATGAGTGAACTAGCACTTGTTTCATATGATATATCAAATTGGTCTCCAGAATGGATGGTATGAAAGTGCAACAAAATAGAGTATGAGAGATTATTATAAATGTATTTGTTCCGGTGCTCAATGTTCCCCCTCCAATTATGGTATCATGGACATCATTACTGTGGCGTACCCAATTAGAACTCAGTATTATCTCATCATTTTAATACATGGTGTTTATCCCTTACACTCCTTCATGTTCAGTGCTTAACATAATCAGGAAACGGTTCTTGTTTATGTTGTTGCAGAACTTCGTGCCATATTATTGCATTTATTTTCACAGAATGTTTAAATGTTGTATTAAGTGACTCGGAAATTAAGGGTGGTGCATTATAAATAATTTTATACAGTTATACACCACAGCATTTCATCTTCATGAAGTTTGTTTTCCACAGCTCTTTTACTTCAACACATTAGATTATATGGAGTTGACTTCCAAGTTGACATGGTAATATTTGTATTCTTGTAATCATGTAAACATAGAACTAAGTCTTTTCAAGACTTACACCACCTTTCAGTGATGTTAGAATGAACAACTAAACAGAAAAGCAACATTTCTGGTATGTGCGTAAATACTGTGCACAGCTGTAGGCGCTCACACACACGTACGCACACAGAATCCATGGACACTGAGACATTTTAAAAGAGGTTGTTTCCTCAAGGATAAGGAAACATTTCTACAAAAGGCAAGACCTGCAGTCGAACTGTTCGTTTATAATTTGATTTGAAAAGATGAAGAAGCTGTTTTAGACCGACTCGCCCGAATTTGACGACCCACAATCGCATCATGCACACGCATATACATTTGAAGAAAAAAGAAGACAAGTATGTAACATTCGAAATCCAGCAACTGAACCCCGGCAGAGATGCAAAGATAGACCAAAAAAGCTCGATTGTTCCCACCAGTTTCTTTTTCTCTGATATGTTCAATCTTATTAATTCTCTCTCTGGCCCTCTCTCTGTCGCCGTCTCTGTCTCTCTCTCTGTCGCCGTCTCTGTCTCTCTCTGTCGCCGTCTCTGTCTCTCTCTGTCTCTGTCTCTGTCTCTCTTTCTTTCTCTCTCTCTCTCTCTCTCTCTCTCTCTCTCTCTCTCTCTCTCTCTCTCTCTCTCTCTCTCTCTCTCTCTCTCTCTCTCTCTTGCACACACACACACAGACACACTCTCTCACACACAAGCGAACGATTGGTACTAATCATCATCAGGAAAGAGTGGCATAATAAATTGTAAATAATAATGAACCTGATAAAGACAAATATAAGGAACAAGTTGAAATAGAAGTACTTAACAAAAGTTGCTTTAAGTGTTACTTTTCAGCTAATTCAAATTTATATATGATAGGAGAAGGAAAGACAGACAAAAAATAGTGGAAGAGGAACAAACTTAACTCATTGGAGGAAAAAGTCTTATATATAAAGAGAAAATGCTTTGCGCCATGCATGCTCGAACTTATCATTTTTGATTTATGATTACTGGAAATAGATATGCACTTTACCTCTACACCACTTTGCTTCATTAACATACTAACAGGCTAGTTATTAAATATCAAATGAATGTTATCTTCACAATTCACTTTGACTTTTTGAAAATGTATGTTATACATGTTTTTGCTTTCAAGAAAAGTAAAATTTATAGCACTATAATATATCCTTTTCTTCAATAACTACTTCTTTGATAACTACTGCATTCAGTTTTATTTTGGTCCGCTCTACTGTCAGATGGGGAATGAAATCTATAATCTTCAGCAAATGATGCTCCCAGGTTGTGCAATGTAGTCATTCATCACTGTATTAATATTTATATCATCATTCCATTATCAGTTAGACCCCGTTAACAAAAACAATACTATAAACTGCTTTTTGGTGTTGTTTTTCTCGGTTAAATACCTTCATGCGCCTCTTCTATATTGAACTTACCCTCAGCACAATATTCAATATGTAATAAAGAAAGGAAAAGTGAAAGGGATAATACAACGGCAGGCGAAATTTGAATGTCACTTTTTAAAAAAGAAGCCAAAACAGGCGAAAACATCAATTTGTGGTACGGTGTACTTGAATTGTATCGCCCATATGGCGAGGAGCATAATTGGGTGAGCTAAGAACACGGTTTGTCTTATTTGGCCTTTCGTTAAGGAGGAGCACAATCGAAATGTGCGTATGTAATGGATGGATTTAATAACGTGTTTTCTGTATAAAAGAATTAAAACGTGCTCAGATGCGCTGGCAAATTGTGATGACTTTCAAAGATGCAGAAATATGGCAAGATTTGCGGCTTTTGACAAACTTACTCACAAAATTATGTTTGTTTAAGTGTTTTACTTTACCATATGTATACATGTTACAGTGAACACATTGCCATTTTGGTATACGTGGAAGATATTATATGCATTCATTTTAGCAGAAACGTCAGTTTAGTTGTATTAAGCAGTTCACCGTTATAAAGATGCAAGGTGCAAATGAACGCAGACACGCTTAAATTGTATAGTCTTAAACATACATGAACCCAAAAGATATTTTAGTAAAAGGTTATTCACGCATACCTTTATATACTTTAAAAAAATAAATTTCCTTGCCGCATTAAGTTTTTAACAGTCTCTCCAATATATAGCAACAAGTGGTTATTTTATAGGCGAGTGTGACATTGGGTTTTTCATATGACGTCGTTTTAATTGAAGCAACATACCGTAAGTATAACAATGAAAATAATAATTTAGACAAATATTTGAAATGACATAATATAAATGAAGTGCGACTATAGTAAATTAGACGAAACACAAGACAAGTTTGACAGAATCAGATCTGACAACCTATTTTAAATACAAAATATAAAATAAATTATTTAAACGGAAGAGCTGTTTAATAAATCCAATATGCAAGTATAAAAACATTGAAGAAAGGTATTTTACAGACACGATAACAAACAGGTGTTACGTATCTGCTCGTTTAAAGTAACATAAAGAAAAGAGCGAAGACAACAAGCTTTGTAAGTTTTAACCAAAATAATTTATTTCCCTAGAAAACACAGTGAAAAGGTGAAAATATGAAATAGGACTTACGATTTGCGAAGAAAATCCAAACATTTGTCCTAGAATTGTGAAAAACATATAAGCCCTACCAACAAACAGTTCAAATTGAAGCTAGTCTGAATCTCAATTCCGTTCCAAGATGGTGGATGATGACGTCAGACGAAGTTTTAACATAAATGTCCAGAATTTTCACTTTGAATCACAATTTGTACTGTTCTGTTCCAATTTAGAATCAATTTCACTAAATGTCTTTGTCCAAAGCCAATTGTGTTTAGTTCTCCAGGGAAAACAATTATTGTTTAAAAAGTAGATGAACTATAGCTGTCATCTATAACAATACACATCTCGCTCTACAGACGTACAAATGAACAACTCTTTCCAGCACCAGAAAAACAATACCTTCTTCTCAAGGTATATGAACGACTCTACAAGGTGTTAAAATATGACTCTGACTGACTATTTCACAGATACCTGAGTATTTAAACTGAACGAAAATGTCATTTCATGCACACGAATGATGAACGCATGGTGATTTCAAAATCTCACCATCGCATTACACGATATAATCACACATGCTTGGCAAATGAACTTGGCCAGAACCAACCATTTACCTAGCTTGTTTATCAAGGCAGCAATCTAAAAAAAGTTGCTTACGAAATCCTAAGAGTTATATTTACGTTCTAAATAAACACGACGTTTCTTTCAAAATGTCAGACCCTGTGAACATAATCATCTTCACAATCATAATTATATTTAATGATACAAAAATGAAATAGAAAGAATTTAAATTTGAACACACAAGTAATTAAATTACATGGTCGTAACACTTTCCCTCATAAAGAAAAAAGAAAGATTAATGTAATAAAGCTTTCCTTTTTACCAGATGTAAACTATACACGAGGTAAAAAAAAAAATTACATAAGAAGAACTCTTATGAATTCTACAAAGGTGTATATGAAAATATTTCTATACACGGGAAAGTGCATCTGTAATTAAACTGTTTTTTTCCTTTGATGTGCCTGATGTCAAGATTGTATTTTTGCAAAAATAAACTCTACCTTAATAGTCTTTGATTTTTATTTTTCATGCTGTTGATGAAAGTAAGGGGGTTGTGATCACTAAACACAAGAACCGAAGAAGGAGCTGAGCTGATAAAAACTTCAAAATGCTGTAATGCCAGTATTAAAGCCAAGCATTCCTTCTCGATTGTTGAGTAGTTTCTTTGGTGTTTATTTAATTTCTTAGGGACATAGCACACTGGATGTTCTACACCATTTCTATCATTCTGAATCAATACTGCTCCAACCCCAACATCACTTGCATCCACAGATAGTTTGAATGGTTGACTAAAATCTGGAGCTGTTAAAACTGGAGCACTTTTAAGTATGGCCTTTAACCTATCAAAAGCCTCTTGACATTTTTCAATCCAAAGAAACTTGTTTTTCTTTCTCAACAAGTTTGTCAGAGGTTCAACAATATTAGAAAAATTAGAACAAAATTTGCGATAGTACCCAGCCATACCCAAAAATCGCATCAGCTGTTTTTTACTGACAGGCACAGGGAATTCAGAAATAGCCTTGACCTTAGCATCTATAAGTTTAACTTGACGAAGTCCCAAAATATGTCTTAGAAAGGTAACAAAAGCAAGGCAGAACTCACTTTTAGATAAATTAATAGTCAAATTTGCATCAGTGATTCTGTCAAAGAATTTCCTAATCGTGTCTAGATGTTCTTTCCAGGTGTTGTTGTAGATGATGACATCATCAATATCAGCATCACAATTGTCTAGACCAGAGGTAATGATTTTCATAAGGCGTTGAAAAGTATTTGGAGAACACTTCATAATGGCATTACGTTATATTGGTAGAGTCCATCTGGAGTCACAAATGCCGAAATTTCTTTTGCCCTTTCCGTTAGTGGAATTTGCCAAAATCCTTCCAAAAGGTCGAATTGAGTGACGTATTTGGCATTTCCAATTTTGTCGATACAGTCATCGATCCTTGGCAATGGAAATGAATCTGTTTTTGTCACACTGTTCACCTTCCTATAATCAGTACATATTCGGAAAGCTTTATCCGGTTTCAGAACAAGTGTGCACGGTGAACTTCAATCACTCTTACATGGCTCTATAAAATCCTTTTCCAGTAAATACTGAATCTCCTTTTCCAAGTATTCATGTTTGAGAGGGTTCATCCTGTATGGGTGTTGTTTCATGGGTTTTGAATCTACTATTTCAACGACATGAAAAATTTTGATTGTCGTTGTAGGTACGTCTGGAATGAAGTGTGCATATTCAGATAGCAATTGTTTAAGATCACTTTTTTTCTTGTTGCTGTAAATGACAAAGTTTCTGGTCTAGATTTTTAATAACTTCCGAATTCCGAAGATTTGTTGTTCCAAGATTAGTAGAATCCGGCTGATTTCCTTCACTCAAATCCTCAGTTGTTGGGACAGGTACAACTAAAACAACCGCACAATTTACCTGGCTATCTCTTTCAAAATAATAGTAATACATTAATTTATTTAGACCAGAGTACTAATGTTATAATTTAACTCATTCATTTTTTTTCTTTACTTTGTAAGGGCCATAAAATCTTCTTTGAGGAAAATTCTGAAGAATGAGCAAGAGAGAATGGACTCCATTATAAAACTCAAAAATTCTCTCAAGTAAAGTTTGGTGAAACCCTAGTTTCACATTTGACTTGAATTGCTAAGTGCCAAAATCAAGCATAACAAGCTGGAAAATTCCAAACTTGAAATTTGAACTTTGACCGGATTGGACAAATTTAGGAAGGCCAAATTGAGTAATATTTCTCAAAGGAATTGCCTCTGGGAAACTTGCTGACGCACACATTATTTTCAACAAATATTGGTTGCTTGAATTGGTCTTTGGTAAGGGACCAACACAACTTACCAAAATTCTACTGAATGGCTCGTCAAATGCAGGAATAGATTGCAGATGAGTCCTAGGTATCTTCTGATTGTGTGTTCCTACCATTTGATAAGTATGACAAGATGTACAGAACTTACAAACATCACTTTTGATTTCTGGCCAATAGACGTGGGTCAAGATCTTGTGATAAGTTTTATTTATCCCTAAATGACCAGCCAGAGGAGTTTCATAGGCCAAACTAAGTATTTCCTGTCTGTAAGGTTTCGAAACCACAATGTGATATTTCACTGACCACTCGTCACGAGCGGGTACTTCAGGAGGTCTCCATTTTCTCATAAGAACTCCATTTTTAACGAAGAAACAGACAGGTACTTCAGTAGCGTCAGTTTCACTAATGGCCCTCTGAAACAAACAGGAGATCTCAGGATCTTTTTCCTGTTCGACGACGACTGATTGTCGTTGTCATCCTGATCAGATAAAAGAGAATGAGTATTCAAAAGAGGATCACTATGATCAATACCTTTTGATTGATCCAAATTAGAAGTGAAAGTGATCTCATCAAAAGCCTGATCAATACATGTGTCAGCTAAAGGAATACATTCCTTATCAAAATCATTCTCAAGAGCTTTCTTTGCCAAAGCTCTGTTAACTGCACAAGCTGGGTATAAATCAGGGATTTCTTTTCAATAGGATCAACTGTCTGATCCAAAGAAGGCTTGTCAGTAACAAGTGGATTAACCACAACCTTGTCTCCAGCTAAGTCGTTGCCTAGCAACAAATTAATGCCCTCAACGGGTAAATTAGAAACTATTCCGACTGTCACAGGTCCTGAAACTAAGTCTGATGACAAATTAACAGAATGGAGAGGAACATTAACAAAGCCGCACTCTACTCCCTGAATGAGAACACTCTCATTAGAAGAATACTTCTCAGAAATAAGCAAAATACATGATAAAAAATACTCTGAGAAGCTTCTGTACCCCTTATAATTTTAATATCGATAGGATTGGCCAAATCACCCAAGAGTGATATAGAACCCTTCGACATGAATGGTTCAAAAATTCTCCATCATAAAATCAGACTGGGGTTTTTCAAACCCATCAAATGTATTGTTTTCAATACATGACCTCTTAGAAGTAAGAGCATTTGGAATAGGTCCATCTTGATTCTGATGCCTATATTTCAATTTGAAGCAATCAGAAATGACGTGTCCTTTTTTCTTGCAATATGTACAAGGATTTTGAATCAAGTTTGTCAGAAGCTTGATTTTTAGAAGTTGTGCCAGATTAAGTTATAGAAAGAGTTGTATTGGGCTGAAATACTCTTCTACCAGTAGACTGCTGAGTAAAAGATTTGCTTACCATGGGAACTTTATGAAGTAAGGAATACTCATCAGCAGCAATAGCAGCATTTTCCAAGGTTTCAATTTTATGCTCTTCAAGATGTTTCTTAATGTCATTAGGAACACAGTTCTTGAACTCTTCAAGTAATATTAGTTGTTCAAGACTTTCAAAATCATGTTCGATTTTCTTGGCTAAGCACCATCTCTTGAATAACTGTTCTTTTTCTCTAGCAAATTCAACATAAGTTTGTCTAGCAACTTTCCTATAGTTTCTAAACTTTTGCCGATAAGCCTCAGGGACTAACGCATAACCCTTCAAGATGCATTCCTTAACCAAATCGTAGTCAAAACTTTGCTGTACTGACAGAGATATACAAATACCGCGGGCCTTGCCATAAAGTACACTTTGCAATAATTGAGTCTAATACTCCCTTGGCCATTTCAAATTTTCAGCAACTTTTTCAAAATGAATTTTCTACTTCCTTTTCACTAAAAGGGGGCAGTAACTTAATATTTCTTACAATGTCAAATTTTGAATTTGTATGTGAAGTGGAATTGTGTTCGTCACCTGCCAACTCCAATTCTTGTATTTTAATTTGAAATTCTTTTTCATCCTTCTCTTTTTGCATCTGTACGTGTAATTGTTCTTTTTGTAATTGTATTTGTTCTTTCTGTAATTCTTTTTCATCCATCTCTTTCCAGTAAATGCATTTGTTCTTTTTGCAACTGTATTTCTTTATCTTTTTCTCTTTCCTGTCTATCTTTCTCCTCCTTTTCAAATTGCAATTGTTTATCCTTCTCTCTTTCCTGTCTTTCTCTCTCATCCTTCTGATTCTGAAGCTCGAGCTTCCTTGACTATATTTCCATCTTGTATTTCATTTTTAGTTATATTACCTTAATGTCAGAGTCTGTCATAGACTTACTGACAGATCCCAAAACACTTTTGTCAGAAATATTCTTCCCTACCAAATATTGAATTAAAATATTTTTAATTTCTTGTTTTGTCAAGGAAGCGTTTGCTTCAGAAAGTTCGTACTTTCTGGCAAGTTCAAGCAAGTCATCCTTCTTCAGACTATCCAACTGATCCTGAGTTGGATTAGAAAGAAAACTCTCCACTTTTGAGATTGTGAAAGAAAGCCTGTTGTTTTCACTAAGATTTCAAGTAAAATATGAAATAGAACTTGGGATTTAAAATGAGGGGAAATTAAATTTAAATTTTTAGCCAAATTCATATATCCACCAATTTCATATATTAGCCAATTTCATATATCCCAAGGACGAGCTCCCCAATTTTCTTTATGTTTCGTATCGGCTCGTTTAAAGTAACATAAACAAAAGAGCGAAGACAACAAGCTGTGTAAGGTTTAGCAAAAATAATTTATTTCCCTAGAAAACACGGTGAAAAGGTGAAAATATGAAATAGGACTTACAATTTGCGAAGAATATCCAAACATTTGTCCTAGAATTGTGAAAAACATATAAGTCCTATCAATAAACAATTCAAATTGAAGCTAGTCTGAATCTCAGTTCCGTTCCAAGATGGTGGATGATGACGTCAAACGAAGTTTTTACACAAATGTCCAGAATTTTCACTTTGAATCACAATTTGTACTGTTCTGTTCCAATTTAGAATCAATTTCACTTAATGCCTTTGTCCAAAGCCAGTGTTTGGTTCTCCAGGGAAAATAATTATTGTTTAAAAAGTAGATGAACTATAGCTGTCATCTATAACAATACACATCTCGCTCTACAGACGTACAAATGAACAACTCTTTCCAGCACCAGAAAAACAATACCTTCTTCTCAAGGTATATGAACGACTCTACAAGGTGTTAAAATATGACTCTGACTGACTATTTCACAGATACCTGAGTATTTAAACTGAACGAAAATGTCATTTCATGCACACGAATGAAGAACGCATGGTGATTTCAAAATCTCACCATCGCATTACACGATATAATCATACATGCTTGGCAAATGAACTTGGCCAGAACCAACCATTTACCTAGCTTGTTTATCAAGGCAGCAATCTAAAAAAAGTTGCTTACGAAATCCTAAGAGTTATATTTACGTTCTAAATAAACACGACGTTTCTTTCAAAATGTCAGACCCTGTGAACATAATCATGATCACAATAATAATTATATTTAATGATACAAAACTGAAATAGAAAGAATTTAAATTTTAACAAACAACTGATTAAATTATATGGTCGTAACACAGGCTTGACGATGTAAAGCAGACATTCTGCTTCACCGATTCTATGTAAAACAGGCATAACAAAAATTAACGCAGACTGTTTATGTTACCAAAAACATATAAAACACATTAACAGAACAGATTTGTGTTTTAACTGACGCAAAACACAATATTATCACAGATGAGGTACTTTAACGACAGAGAATACAGAAGTAGGAAAATATGAAAATAGAAGTGCGATAATAACGACACAAAACAAAGTGTGGCAAAGTCGAGATATTAGAACAAGGCAATATAAAACAATTATGTCAACATGAAATCGGAAGAGCTAGATTACTGACAAAACAGGCATGATGAGATGGTATGTCTACACGACAACACATGACTATAACATTATAATGGAAACGAGACATTTTCATGAAACAGCTTGATTATTCGATTCTTTTTCCTAACAAAGTTTTGGTTACATATTTAGAACAAAAATGGCGTGTTACAGGCAGAAGTAGCTGAAAATTGATCAGCAACATTTTTGACAAAATCCGACTAACAGAAGGGAAAATCAATTTTTTCTGAAACTACTGAAGAACTTTTCAGTCATGAATGTGAATGACAATATGAAATAATATAGGCTCTCATGTTGGAGACCGTGTGACTGAATATAATATATAAGGCGGCTCAAACATAAGGATCAAAGGCGTTAGGTCTCAGTTTAATTGAGTCCTACTCATAATATAGTGTTTTGTTCAGACACATTTTAAATTGAGACACTAGGAAATAGTTTATGTTTATTAAAGTTTTATTCGGAGTGATATAGCTATAGGACATTAACTTTGGTTCACGTTAACCACGGAAAAATATACGTTTTCAGGTACCATCCCTTTGCACCTCTTTATTAATTACTGCATATGACTGCATGCTTGTGACGTACAGGTTTCGTCATAATGCGTATTCAAATATGTCACCGAACCTACGTCTGCGCACAATATTGATTCCTATATTTTATAACATAATCAATTTTCTACCCACTCACTTCCTACCTCATTCCAACGGATGTACATTGAGCAAATCTATATTTTTGAATAGATATAAGGTAGTTTGCCACTAGTGACAATAAAACAAAAGTTCCCACTTCACAATGGAAATGCTTTCTTATATATAGGGAAAACAGAGTCTTTTCTGTTATATATTTTCAAAATCAAACAATGTCGCTTTGTACGGATTTTATACCCATTCTGTGTAAGCTCAAATAACGGCTGCACTACTATATCGACAATATATGCTGTGAAATTTGCAATAATTATTGAACAGTGATATTTCACAAACTAATTATCTGCAAACAATGTTTGAAATTGTATATTTTGCCAAATCAATGACTGTAGAAATAATTATTTCCGAAAATGATATCAGTACTTTGACGATAAAAGTGATATCATATTTTCTCTCATAGATGTGTTTAAAGATTTCGTTATAAAATATATAATAAACTGATACTTATTTCTGCATTTTATTAGATTTTGCTTTGCAATTGCATGTCAGACAGACAGAAATATGATAGGTTATATTTATCCGCCTACAGCTCAGCAATGCGCTATTAATCTGTATTTTTCAGCTTGGTAAAGGCTATCGACTGAATTTCCTTTCCATTTAAACGAAACCGTGATTGATTTGTGTGAATTAGGTAAACCTTCATCTGTTACGACATGAATAAAAATACTATTGTTATGTCCCTTAAAGGTGTTCTGAACACATCGAATTAGCGCTGTAACAATTAAACAAATTTTATATATAGCATTTAAAGAATTATCAGTCGGCCGAGACGGACGAATGTACAGAACATAACAAGAATAACAGATGCACACATATTCATGAATATATATGAAGTGATATAACATGAATATCTAAGAAGGGGTATAACATAAGAAGTTAACACTCTACATAACCCCTGTTGAAATCACCATGAATCAACGCAACAAAAATACAAACTCCCAGCTTTTCTACGTATATTATTGTCTTTCCACCATACCACTATCTAAACGTATAACGTATAACTCAGGCATGTGTTTGAAAAGATCGACTGGTCTTATTGAACTCCTAGCCCTGGATTAAATACAGAGTGTTCGGGACCTTACAGCTTGGATGTATCCAAGTCAGGACATCGACCAAAGTCTAACTCGTTTGGCACAAGGCTAAAACTAATTATTATCATTAACTATTACCACAATTCTCAAGCGTGAAGTGCGATTCTATTCTTGACTTTTTCACGCCTTTATCGTATATTTATAGGCACAACACGCACATCTATTACTACAATGAGGGACGAGTTGCAGGCTCCACCGACATGGTGTGACGATGACAAAACGCGTACCGTAGTATTGAGCAGCAGAGCCCTATAGTTATATCAACCGAACTTTCAATATATTAGTTGTGTGTCTTTAAGAAATACTAGAACACGGCTATCTCTCTAGGAGTGTTCATTTCTTTGTCGATTAAGAATTCTTATGTGATGAGCGTTCCTTGTAATAATAATGGTACGCACAGCTATACTGCATGACCCATAGCAACATAATTATTATGCGAACAAACGATTTGTGAAGTCTAGATTATTCCGTCGGTATTTGTGGATAACTTTAGTTTCTCATCTTAAGTTAAAAATGAATCATTTACGCTTGTTTCTTTTATCCTTTTTCTAACAGCTAAGCTGCATTAAGACTGTTGACATTTTATATCTGTGTCAGATTTTTGCAATCAATTTGTAAACTAAAACCTGTATTGTACCGAACGCTCAAAATCTAAAATTCTATTTTTTTCACGAACACGTTAAGCTAGTAAAACTCGCATTGCCATTCCAAACATGAAACTATTAACTATTATGCAGTAGAATGATCCTGTTATACACATTCGTGTTATTCAAAGCCAGCAAGTTAAAAAAGGCAATATGAGTTTCTATCATTGTGAACATATTAGCAATTCAAATATTGCAAAATGTAAATGGTTGATCGTAGTACCATGAGGAAAGGCAAACATGCATGTTCATGATATATTTAATATTGTAAGCTCACACACGACCAGTACAGCATGTCACTGACGAGGAACATCGTCAGTAGCTAATATTAAGAGTATCGGATGTTTTAACCACGACACACTAGTAACAGTGTGCTGTCTTTATACTGCTGAACCTAGGTGCTGCTATTGAATTCATCTGAGAAGCCTACTACTATCTAATTCTTTCCTATATTATAGAACCCTGCCAAAAAAAGAGTATGCCTTCAGCTAAATTCTAAATTTGCCTAAAATATCCAAATGATGTATGAGTAAATAAGATAACAACTAGAGATTAGCTAGAAATTGTTGTGCTACGTTCGCTGTCGTTGTATTTTCTGACTGATTGCCTTTCCACATTTTATTGATCCACGGAGATTCTAGGGCAGTTCAATACAATTGGGCCAGGCGTTATTTATAAAACGCAGGCACACATAGCTATCTTTTAAACAGAGTTAGCAGCTTCTCCGACAATTCTGAAGTCATCATTGATTCAGTCAGTATTACTATTTCTTTTCCGACGTGCAACACGATCATCTTAGATTAGTGTCCTAATTATAGGTATCGCCATTAAATTTCTAGAATTTCTGTAAACTTCCAAAAGAGCATAACTGAAAAAGACCGAATATTTAAAAGGAACGATTTCTGTGGGGATTATTAGCTAAAGCTCTGAGATTACTAACAGTTCATAAGCAACACTTTCAAGGAATATGATTGGAGAATGGTTGCCAATATTTGTTTAATGGTGCGACATGTTTTGTTCACGGAATTCTTATTTCGGACTGGTTTCCATATATACTTGTGTCATTTCTAAACTTGCGAAAGGAAATAAACCTGCCATCTGCGTTGAAAATGGTTGATCTTCTGAACATTAAGCGAAAATTTGCAGTTAAACGCAAAAGTCTAAATAAAAATGAGTCGGACTTCAGGAACAAGCGCAAATGTTATTTATTTTCAGCAAAATTTCAATCTATACACTGAGCGGTTATAGTTTGTGCCTTTGTATCAGAATATATCTAAACATTTTGCTGCAATTCAGTTATAAAATTTGGTAATTTATTTTAAGTTCCCGTTCAAGTATAAAGGTTTGAAACATTTTCTATCTATGAGAACGTTGCTTGAAAGAAAGCCACAAAATGAACTATTCTGAGTGTATCTTTATCACGCATTGCGCACGTTGAGTTCAATAGAGATCACTGAATATCACAACGATTCTTGGGGAAAAAAATAAAACACGCGAGGAATGTTTCCATGTTTTCCGGTGTTGACTACAATGCGTTATCTGCGCCTACCCGGAAATTATCAAAACACTGTAGTATAGACTATAATCATCTGTGTATTAATACAAACATTTCAATGACATGCCGTGTAGACACCGACCCGACAACGCAGACCTTTCAGAAGAACTTCTAAACATACATATAGCACAGATGACGTTTGCACTGCAATATTAAACGTCAAAAGCAACAGAAGTAAATCATCAATTGCAACGTTAAAGTCTATCAGTTTATCTTCTAGAAAAACATCATTAATGCCACTGACGCAAGCAAAATCTTCTGATACACCATCAGTAAGTGCATTTATTATGTTTTGTACTGTCACCACTCCAAACAATTACTTGTCCACTCATTTATATCTCAAAAGTTACTTCGCATTAACACAGCACGTAAACAAAATGTGAGGAAAATGTATATGTATTGCATTACAACTCAACTAAAATGAGATTTGCTCTGTAGAAATAAAGCAATCAAGCACAAGCAATTAAGTATGCTGTTAGAAGTAACTTAACCTGCTGCAGAAACCAATGTGTCTCATTTTAATTTTATCGCTCGTTTATTTCTTCATGCCTGGCTTGAAATTTCCCCTTTGAAACAAAACTTACGAAGGGCCATAATCCACTATTTATTGTAATTTTTTATCTGATGAATATCAGATGAGATCAGATATTTTATTTCCCACATCGCGCACGAATATTTACAAATGTCTTTGTAAAAAATATCCAACCCTTTATTTTGAAATATATTTGCCTGTGAACATAGAGGCAAGAATGCCTCTGCATGAATGTATCTGTCATTATATAGATTTGGCCCAAAGTTTCTCAGTTAGGCATTGACACTTACTTAGTACAAAGTAATATTTTTAAATAAATTGCCATTTATGTTATTTATGTTTCCTTTTGGCTCCTCCGTTTGTCGTCACTGATGTTACGCTAACAATGTATGCAATAAGTAATCTGCGTGTGTACATTTGTCTCTGCGTGCGTGCCATTGACATAAGAGCAATATATCACTAATTAGTGCAATGAATGTTTAATAAATGTGCATGATTCTATTATATACTACAATATATTACTAATTAGTGCAATGAACATCTAATAAAATTGCATGATTAAATTATTACAGAAATACCTGAAGTATGGTTGTACATTGTGTATTTGCTGCTCCCAGATAATTCTGTATTGCAAGCAAATAGACTTAGTTCAGCGAGAAAGGTATCCGCATGTCCAAACGATATGAACATCAGGAATGCAGTTTGAATTAGTCACACATTGAACACAAAACATATGCAAACAATATTTGGATAACATCTTCATGATCTAACAAATACTATAAGACTTGGCTATGTAAAGACTTCGAAGGCTAATTTGAAACATAAATCTCATAATAGTATTATTAAGTTGTTCTTTAACATAGTATTCTTTTGGCAATATAAAATGTAATCTTTACGTAATCGCTTCGCAACACGAAAATCAACATTCGTCAGAAATAAGATATGTAGGGTAGAAAGCATTTTCTTGTCGAAAAGCTAAAGTACATTATTTACCCTTGTGACTTTTTAGTCCATATATTCAGGTAATTAAATTCATAGTGAACACTGGCTAACACCCAGAAATAAACGAAACATGCAGTAAATATATAGGATTACATGCATACCATGAATTGTTAGCACATCACCTAATTATATTATATTACTTTATATAATTTACTTTAATGAAGACGACTGTTAACCGTCACAATATGTTCAAAGATGCAGTAACTGAATATGGGGAGCAAACCATCTTAGCAAGTCAGATGAATACTACATTTTGATATTTGAATATATGACAGAAAGGAACATTGTGATTCATTCATCAGAGCGTATGTTCTTAGAAAGCTTCATCATTAAAAATGAATGCTGTGATCGTCTTTGAATAATCCGTCAGGGGACGTATGGCATTGAACATCTAATATAAAGTATTTGATAAAGGCAGGGAAAAAGTAGTCAAGTTAGTTAAAAATATGCATAGTAAATATACGAATAACGTCAGTAATGCGTCACCAAGATAAATAAATATATATTATATTTCCATTTATAACGATTTAATTGTATATCCCCTTCAAAACTTATTATCGTATTCAGAAAGCATGCACAGTGTCTGCTAAATGTACGGTCTCAAAGGACATATCTGACGAAGAAAGGACATCATCACAATTATACAAAGACAGGTAAGGTGTGATAAAACATCTTTGTTAGTGGAACTGTCCACATATTTTACAGCATCCAGAAAATCAATGATTCTTCATTTCTTTTGGAATTAGATGTTTTAATAAGACTTGTGAAATAAGAGCATTCTAACGATCGTGATCTATCCCATAATGACGTATTGTGTGAGAGATTAAATATCTAGATCATTGAGCCTTGTATGAACTCAGAATAGTGCAAAGTTGAGACACGATGACATCCTTGAGAATATTCGAAGACTCTAAGCGAATGTACTGTGTAATATTACAAACGTATTTATTTTCTTATTGCTGCAGCTTGGGAATAATGTGCCCAGTAGCTATGCACGTCAAACTCGCGTGCACAAACTCGCGTGCTTTGTATACTTGTTAGTTATAATCTTCATATTAAAATCAGTATTTCCATGACCATTGCCGCTGTCACCGGCAATAATTAGATGTTTCTTTATAATCTTCACTATTACCACCAACGACAGTCACGAAAGCTATATTAATATATCACAGAGATTGCACTATTATAATTTAATGGAAACCAATCGTTTTATTGATATATACTAGCAACAAAAAAATAGGCATATAATTCTAAAGAAAGAAAGTATCGAATTTTCTGATTTTTCTATATCTGTGCTTAAAATCGTTATCATTACAGCAGCAGTCAGGGTCATCCAAAGTGTATTAATAATCATGACACATGTCACGTCTTCAAATATAAAATGCCAATAATGCTACAAATTATCAAATTGAACGATACGTTGCTATTTTTCAAACTAGTCTGATACAGGTCGGTAACGTGCTAGGAGGAATCCAAGGCTTCATTGATGACCAAAATGGGCAAAATATTTTTTGACTACCCAATATCGAATTTTTTCCTTGTAATTTCAACACAGAAATTGGTCGACATATTATTTCTTATCATTTAACCTGTGATATCTCCATCTATCGGAGGTAATCTACATGGATCTAAACATTACGATAATCTTTCGTACATAATGTAGACAGCTACCAAGTGTTTTGATGGTCGATGACTGTCATTTGTGTCGATGTTGGTTAATGTGTACGAAGAGATGATGAAGGCCTCTTGAAGACAGTTTTGGACGACGGAGTTCACAAATAAAGATAATTAGTGATTTGAAACTTTACCGTTTTTCTAAACTTATCAGCGTGGTATGTAGTGGTGGTCGAAGGAGTTTTGCTGATGCAAGAGGTTTTTATCCATGTTGGCTCGGTGCCAGTCCTTTGCGAATTAGAATGTTTAAACAGCTTGTTTTTATACAACTCGTTCAATCGTTTTTGTTTAATTTTGTTTCTCCGAAGAGAGTCCAGGATATTTCAATTCTTCTTCTTTTATCATCATAAGACATTTGTCTCCTTGAACTCCATTTGGTTGATCGCACTGGCAACCGTAGCATTTTTTATTCCAAGAGTCATAGTGAAAGGAGATGTAACAGATACAAACCACTATGTCTATATTTAATCCAACAATATTACAATTCACAAATATTTTGATCAGATGGCTCATTGTCACAACAGTGACTTGTCAATGAAAAGGAATAGTATCTCACTGGCATAAAATTTACGTGCCACTGACACTGTATCAGATACCGCACTGGCATAACATTGACTTGTCAATACACTGGCATAACATTGACTTGTCAATGACACTATATTAACAGTAGCAAATATAATATTTTAACAACCACAACAGGTGATACAAAGGTGGACACTGTACTGGAATTTACCACCATCTTTCCTGTTGCCGATGATCAGAAACTAAAAGTCAAACACATTCAAAAGACATTATTATTATTATTATTATTATTATTATTATTATTATTATTATTAAAAGTTCAAGGTAAATTAGGCGTTATGGTTCTGTATATATATATATATATATATATATATATATATATATATAATACTATATATATATATATATATATATATATATATATATATATATATATATATTGTTACAACTATAAGCTCTTAAACTAAATAACAGAAAAGAGTGAAAGACAACAAGCTTTGTAAAATTTAACAAATAATTTTATTACCCTAGAAAACAAAGTGAAAAGGAGAAAAAAAAAAACGTACGGTATTGCCAATTAAATAAAAAAAAATCCAAGAATTAGAGCAGACACAAGTCCCGGTAATTTAAAGTCCAGAATAAAACTCAGTACAAGTTCCGAGGAGATCCAGAACTGAAGGTGATGACGTGTATTTTATAGCTTATGGAGTGCAGATGTGTCAGCAGCCTTTTGTTGAATCACAGCAGTATAATTCCAGGTTTAAATATACATTCCAGTGAATGCCTTTATCCAAGAATTTTATTAGAGCAGTTTTGCATTTACAGAGAAGAAAATGACTTGAATTCAATAAGTTGAAGAAAATAAGTTCAGCCCAAACTGACGACAATATAATACAACTTGAAGGAACTATATGTTAAAGCACGAATGACCAAATCCTCACAATCACAAGATTATATAGTTTTCTACATGACCTCAGCTCATAATTAGCATTTTCTAAAACAAACCTATACTTAATGGAAAATAACCATCAAGAATGATTTAATGAGCCTTGCTTATTTACAACACAATAAACTGTACAATTCACTTAGGAAACTCTATAACCCTGTCCCAAATCAACATATTTACTTCTTCTAGTTTACCTGATAAAAATCCTGATATTAAGTTCATACACATAGAGAATAATGAATCTATTATTAGTTGTTTATATAAAAAGAAATTTCAAAATAATTTCAAAATGTCAATCAGGTCAAGCAGAAATGAATTCAGTTTTGGACAAGGTCAAGTCCAGCTCACAATGTTACATTGCATTAGCATGTAATGCAAAAACTCAAAATTTTAAAACTAACAAACAAACAATTAAATTAAATATACATCACTATATATATATATATATATATATATATATATATATATATATATATATATATATATATATATATATATATATATTCCATTTTCCATCTTGTCTATGGTTATGATGATTAGTTTCAAATTACTGCCGTGGTAATTAAAAGTCATTAATTTAATATTCAGTAACAGTTATGTATGTTTAATTGTATGTACGCATGTATGCAAGTGAGGGGTTGTTTATTGTAAATTAGTGCAGATTAAGCAGCAAATACTACTCTCTCTCTCTCTCTATCACTCTTATAATTTGGTATGTATAAATATTTTATTGCTAGCATAAGTGTGCATGTTTTACTATAAGGTACCATGCCTATTTTCTCTCATTGTCCCTTTGATTGGTTTACAATGCAAGATAATTGGATTTTTCGTTCTCTACTTCATTCATGCATTCATTCCAATTATATTTCGCACAAATGTTTAAATGTCAGTACCAAACATGGAATGAATGAAAGATATTTACCGTTCCTGCTCATTTTACCTAGCTACGCATAAAAATGACCAACTGTCTTTAGTTTGAATCAAAATAACAATGTGCTGTAATTCTTCAATTTTTTTCAAACAGATATCGGAGCTCTCCTAGGATATGTAAGGACATAAGCACTGCGGCAAATTTACAACCTATCACCTTGTTATCTATTTCGGGTTCTCACGCATTCCTCCCATTTAAAATTCACAAGATCTATCATTTTCTACTGAATCAACACATCTCTATTAAGATATTATTTTCGTGAATAGCTTTCTTTCCTGCCATTGTATTTACATTTTTAAAGACATTTTAGACTTTCATTGATTAAATTTAAATAAAACAAACGTAAGTAACTGAGCATCAAAAGTTAGAAAATACATAACAAACGGCCAATATTGAAGTATACAAATCTATTACTTGTACTGTAGTCAAACATCAACGATCTCTATATTGGGTCATTCAGTTCAAAGGAGCTTTTTCGAAACTGACGTATATATTGTTATTGGATATGGTGTTGTGGCGCTTATTGATAAAGCATTAAGCAGAGAACAAAATTCATGTGTTTTCAAGCTTTATTTAACTTTTATACTATAAATACGGAATGCATTTTTGCACATATCAGCTAAACGATGAGAAGGATTTGTTTGTAATATTTCATTCTCTGTACAATATACATTAATTTAGCAACAAATTCTAAGGCTGTATGTTCCCTAGACCACAACAGCATTATTCGAGTCAACGGCCAGACAAACAACGGATGAAATTTTATTGGCATATACGCTCTACTGGCAGAGTGGTAAAATGACACCATTTTAAGATTTAATTTTATAATAAATCTGAAAAAGTGAAAGAATCGACACTAACTCTATCGCAGTATTTACTTGATTTTAATTTGTTCTGATGTTTTTTCATTGAACATGAAGTTTAATTCCACAAGGAAGAAGGACAGCCTGTACAGCATCTTGCCCGATCAGAGAAACGAGACAGATGTGACACTTAGAGGTCTACGCTACGAATATATATATATATATATATATATATATATATATATATATATATATAACATATATATATATATATATATATATAATGATATGTTCTTTTGCATTATACAACATTTGTCTCCTCCTCTTATAATTATAAAGTTGACTGATTTAACCTTATATTTGAAATGTACTTTAAATGAAAGATGTTCGATATCAATGATTAATAGTCTCACCATTGGCTCAAGCTGCCATTTGAACCGAAAATCACGTAAGACTGGTTCAAATGGTCTTTTGAAAACTGAAAGTATCCCTTTTCTGTTTCCATTAATGCTTCACTAATATTTCAGATGTGAAGAATATGTCATCAAGGCAACCTGCCTTATTTTTCGTCAGCTACAAACAAATATCTGTCAGAACCTTATCTTCTCTGCAGTATGTAATGGTTACTTGTTTTGGTCACAATATTTTACGCTCTTCCTTTTTAATTCACAGACTATTTCGTGAGGAAAAAAAAGTAAAACCAACTCTAGTGAATGCCTTTAAGGTTCATGCACAGAACGTACCACAATTTATATTAAGATTCTTTTAAGCTAGATGCATATGTAGCATAATCAAACTCTGTCATAGTGGTAATATTATTTCCTCTTAAAATGAAAAAGGTATGACATATATATACTACTTTTATCACAGAGTGTATTTACAATAATTGCACGTCAATTGCGGTTTCTACTATCAAATACTAACACGCGGCATTAACCACATTTCTAATACCTGTGATGCCGAAAGAAAGCGTAATGTATTCACATTTGTAGTAATTAACTTTGACATTAACAGACTTATTAAAATATTACCTGAACATTGCGACAAAATCTGGTATGTATTCAATATGATTTGTTGTGTATATACTTAGTCAAGAATATTTATTGTCAGAGTTACTTCACAGAACACTCTTAGATTGAAAAGGAGTGGAAGGCAATGTTTTATTCTGCTGAAGTTAACTTTACTTCTTTTCTCAATTGTCAAATAAGGCAGAAAGACACACACGCACACAAACACATACACACAAACACACGCATACATACATATGAATGTGGGTAACTTTTATTGCAGAGGCATAGGAAAATCGATTAAAGCGTGATGTAAAAAAAATTGCTGCCCGTTTCGTGTATTCGGATGATTTGCATGATTTTAAGCAATGCGTCCAACCTTGTTATTGCCGTGGACTGTAATAGATTATTAACTTTAAGATGGTATAACAGAGGCTGTTTTCGATTTCTTACTCACAGTTCATTGATATTTTATGATGGAAAACCTTAAAATATCAGTGTTCCGTTTAGTATTATGAAATGGACAATTTGTTTCTCTTAAATTATGTCTGATTTGTTGTCTAGACTATGGCCGCAACAGTCTTGTACGGAAATCGTCCACCGACAAATGGATTCGTTGATTCCTCCCAGTGGAACGAATGGCTCAGTAAAAGGAAATGCAAATCCTGCAAGTTTGCACCTTATCTTGCTGTTTATTGATATTGTGTGGAGAGGCGAAATAGAAAGAATTGAACGACTGGGTTTTGAACTTTGATTTTACCAGTTCGCGTGCAAACATAACTCGCTGAACATGTTTTGAAAAGGTCCCTTAACTATTTAGGAATGTTTTATTATAATATAATTATGCCGTTTCTTTTAATGAAAACGATATATACACATATAGATGGTTTATTAAGGGTTTATTTCCCTCTTTAATGTTTGTTCGTTATTTAATGTGTCACACAGGATTGTTCCTTTGCGTTATCATTTAGTCTATAGACAGTTTTCAGTATTACCAATGCCGGGGTATATTTTTACAACCTAAAATCAAGGCTTGTTTCAAAGGTAACCTCTCTTCAAAGCAGAAAAATTAGAAAAAAAAGCTATGCTTCTACATGACCCGTTTATATGTATTATATTCAGACATATTGGCACAATGCTGACATGTCGCTTTGATACAGATGAAGTTCTTGACCTAGCCTGAATAATGAAAGAAGATCCCGTTAGCCTTCAGAGATAACCATAGTGTTACCTTTCCAAACCACTTTCAATAGCGCAGTAGCGAATTTGTCCGCTCATTTATTTTATTGTCTTTATTAGGCCAGATGCCAAGAACGAACTTGACCTAACGGATCCATCCTTCCCCACTTTAGAAGAAGACACACTTTATAGAATATCATTTCTTATTGATCATAAAGATGATCACGTGCTATTCGTTGTTATTTTAATGGAAAATAGCCTGGTTACCATGGTGACTATGGCAGAGTTGGACTCACAGCGGACAAAAACGAAATTTTGTTTTTCGCTGAAAATGCAAAGAGATGTTTCAAATATTATTAATAATGATTCATAATCTATATTTCTTTATTTTAAAGTCGTTTTAAGTATTGATTGAGTCTAAAACGTTTCAAGTGAGCGACAACTGCATTTTTCAAGATCCATATTTAACGAATACAAGATTAGCTCATATATTTCCAGTGATAGACTCATAGAATATTTAGATAATCGAACATAAACCCCAATAAAAGCAGTTCGCTCTATAGCAAAATGACCCGAATTTGGTAAGCCGTTAAAGTAACAAATGACTTGAATATAATTACGGAAATACATTATGACCACGGAATTACATATATGTATACAACGCAATCAGTAAACGTGAAAGTAAAAGAGAAAAGGTGATTCTAAATTACGACATGTATACACATACATGCTTTCTGCTTATGAGTTCTTTTGATACCTAACAGACCATACTTAATTCCCGTAAACATAAGATAAATTATTAAAATCAATAAATGAGGCACAAAAGAAGTAAGACTTTAAATATTTCTATCTTACGATTATACAAGCAAAATATTATATATCTCTCCCAAAACAAGATGTAGGAAACATTGCAAGCAACTGCAAAAGTAGTGAAATAGATGGTCTGTCGCTATATAGCCTAATTAAGAAAGAATGGCAAACGAACATCGACTTTCTTAGCCATATGTGCAGTGAATCTAATTACTAACATCAGAAGTAAAATTTCCAGGTCACAAGTTTTGTCAACAGCTGATGAATGCAAATTGCACAAAAGGCAAATTTATCTCACGTTAACTCACGTTAACTCACGTTAGTACACTAGCTGGATTTATTACTACGTGAGCAACAAAACTAGACTTCAATCTCTTCCACTTTATTTAAACTCAAGTAAACTTGTTCGAGAACATTTTAAGCAATCGCTCTCAAGAAGTTTAGTGTAATTGCTCTATATCGGTATATACATACGTCTGACGAAATGTTTCATAGGGAAGGACGTCTAGAATTTCTACATTTCTGACCTTCAAGTAGTCAATAGTGTCTGTAAACCATGGGATGTAATACTGGTGATCTGGCCAACAATCTCCTCTACATTTTCATTTGCAAACGGGGTTAATACGGCAACGCAAAAGGAATTGTCTTCAACAAACATATAATATTTACAACATCATTTTAGATGTCAACAGTACACAAAGTTATCTATCTGCAGCTGAGATGCAAAATAACGTGTTGCTTCTCTGTGTTATTGAAATATATTCTACGTCGTTTGTAATATATCAAGGATCAATAAAAGAAGGACTGTGTTCACAAAGGTAGATTTAAATACATTATACTAACCTGCTTTGAAGTCTTACCTAAATAAAACACGATCTGCTTCATTTAGGCGTGGTCAACGTACATAATACGTTCTAACCTGAACGTTTATGTCATTTAACTCTTACCCGAAAGTAGAGACAAGATTAAGTTTCGTATCTCAAATGAATGCTTACGTTTATCACTGCAGAATCCAACTGGAACTCGCTCATTTTGGGGTGGTTCTTTTTTAACAACGTACATTAGGGCGTGACTGAGTTCTCCGTCATTATTTGGCGACGTTCCATCGACGTATTTCCGGTATTGATCTTTTATTTGAATAGCTACAGTATGTTCTGTTTACGTAGAACCGTGCATCTGCCTGCTAGACAAACGTCTTAAGAAGACAAAATGAAACCTTGTCCTTCCCGTCACATTGTTGGATTTTGTATTAATGCATAAGATACCTGTTCGATGTGATAGGAGAACAATAGTTTGTTACAAATTAATAGCCATAAAGAGTAATTCTATCACTGATACGTTTAACATCAGACAAGAAGCAATTCTGTCCCTTCCCTTAGTCACAAGATCAATCATTCAGAAAATAAATCTTTGATTAATTTGTATGTTGTAGGTTTTCGTTGATTTAATGATCTGATCTTGTTTATCGCAGCTAATCTTATATTGAACATTCGAAGACGAATTTCCTCCAATATCAAATGTAAACTATGTGATGTTTAAACCTCACTTTTTATGCATTAGCATAACATAAAAACTTTATGGATTCGTTTATATCTTAATTAAATAGATGTGTTCTTAACCATTACAAAATATAGAAGTGCCACATCTTGTCACATCATATTTGATATAAACAGAACATGCTCAAATCGAAAGCACGACATCTCGAATTTGTAGCAGTTATAACAGATACACACGAAAATTTTGCGTTATGACAATAATATTTACTGTAATAATTCTCTTCATAATTGGCTGTGTTGTATCATAAGTGTATATCTTTATTCGGGGTGGGGATATCATTTGCAATTGTCTTCATACGGGGGGGGGGGGCATCGTAAGTCGTTCTCTCCATAAGGGTGTTTCGTAAGTAATACTCTTTAAACTGGAAGGTGGAGAGGGATCATAAGTAACTCGCTGGAGGATTATGGGGATTCTCGTGAAGCATGCAAACTGTATTGTTATCTTTCTGTCTGTTTCCCATATCAAAATTCGTGTAACTAATCCACACATTATTTGTTTTCTCCTAAATGCTCTTGCAGTGAAGAAGTTAATTCCAGGCTGTCTCCGGAATATTAATATTTGATTTAATGTGGACCACTCTACGCTTCCTTTAAATAATTCGTAATTGTTTGACATTGCTCTACAATGTAGCATGCGGGCTAAATCTTTTCCTGCAAAGATATAGCGGCTTGTTCTTCGTGGTAAATCAAAATCAAGGTAGGAATGAAAGAGAAACATGATATATTGTACATAATGTATTTTTACAAATTAATTTATCAATATATATATATAT
>JAECUM010017949.1:0-37629 GCA_016617855.1 Megalonaias nervosa | reverse complement strand
AGAGAGAGAGAGAGAGAGAGAGAGAGAGAGAGAGGAGGGGGACGACAGTATCCTTGCAATTCGAATGGCGATATAATAAGCAATACATACGTACTCGGAGTAAATATGATTATTTTTCAGGGTTTTCGTATCGTCCCAGTGGAGGAGTGCTGGCACAAGTCCCTGGCTCCGCTAATGGAGGAGGTACGGAAGATGATGGGAGACAAACCCGTGTACATTAGCTTTGACATTGACGCTCTTGATCCTGCTTATGCCCCAGGAACAGGTAATTAAATAATATAACCTCTGACAAGTTCCCCAACATACACGCTTGAACTTGTATCGATCATGTTTTCATAAGAATCATTTAGATACGTATGTTAGATAAAAAATAAAGAGAAGTAACATTTGATTGGTGTATTTAAGGAAATGGAAATATGAAACATTTCATTTGATATGAAAACAGTATAGAAAATATGAATGTCAAAGAAGTTGATGAGGTCTGTTAGGTGACATTAAGTCCGAGGACACAATATATTGATCAAGTTGGTTACTGAAGATGGAATATGCTGTGCTTCTAGCAATCATTCGAAAACGTTTATATTATCATTTGCCAATAACATTTATAAAAAGAACAAAACACAGAAAGCAATAATCTTTGTATCAACAAGAATTTATTTGTTCCTCCGTATCCTGATTCATACGTTCAAACCGTCATGTATAGAGCCCTATACCCATATGTACGTCAGGGTCAGGGGCAAGAGTAAATGTGCCATATTATCCGCACTTCTGTCTCGGTTGCCAAACTTTTTTCATGCACTGCACAATGTTATGACGATAAAACGGTGAGCACATTTATCATTCAATGCCTACATCGTTCCAATTGACTTTGCCGCAGATAACGATAGCTATGCCAATGAAAATGTTATGAAATGATCTATGTAATAATATTAAAATAGCCATAGACGAGTTAAATGAGATTTTGAGATTTTGTTATGAAAAATACTTTTAAGAAGAAAATGATTGGTTTTAATCGGACGACTCCGTGGTTCAGAGCTTCCTGACAAATTTAATTAATAGGAAATACCGCTTGCAGTTATATCGTCGAAAGATTCCTCTTGGGTGAAAGACATTCATGTCCGTATCTGTGTGTGAAAAGGGGTGGCCACTTGATGAAAGAAAAAAATGGATTTTGCAGATGTTAGGATAATTTGGAAAATAATTGACAGGTAGTCAGATTTTCAAACTATTTTTGTCCACTTTAACATTATCGTAGAAGACTTTTGTTTAATAGATTTATTAAATTAATCCAGTGAAGTTTTAATCATGAACTGCCGACTCCATCAACCTATCGTAAAAAACTTTAAGAAATTGCAAAAATGTTTTTGTACCGCTGACCAATGCTATATAATGTTAGGTGTGAGACATTATATAACATTTCAACTACATTCAGAACTTGTCAGAGATTTTATATTTGGTGCTCTGGCACACAAAGGACTTATACTACGTATACAAACTTTATATCGTTTTAAGCAGCTTTCAAAATTTTCAATACAAAATAACATTTTCAATGTTAATTCATGTAAGAAGGAATGTATAACATGCAACTCAGTAGGCATGGCTGTATTGGCTCTAGCGATTTTATAATTAATAATTCAGTCTTTTTGGACAGGAACACCTGAAATAGGCGGTCTAACAACAATCCAAGGCCTGGAGATCATCAGGGGATGCCGTGGTCTTAACATTGTGGGCGGAGATGTGGTTGAGGTTTCCCCACCTTACGACCCTACTGGGACGACGGCGCTGACGGCTGCGAATCTGTTATTTGAGATGCTCTGTGTATTGCCAGGAGTTAAATATAACATTTAATCGACGTCCGCGCTAATCTTTTATTTCACTTGATCTGTATATTTCCAGGAGTTAAATGTTACATTGAACTGATGTCTGTTCGTTTGGTTTGTTTTTTTTTCTTCTTAATATCAGAATTAGTGACAGCGAGTTATAGAGTAAGAACACCAGACTGAGAATATAACCTCAACTGATACACCTTTGTAACGGTGGTGTACATAAGTAGTATGATGGTTGCTGATTCCTAACCAAACAAGTAACCTATTTGGGGTGGGGGTGGGGGGTTGGGGGGTTGGCACATGAAAATAAAACCGGAAGCGGGAATTATAATTATTTTCAAACTGATCTGCTGCCAAATTCAAAAACTATTAGACCGTAAAACATGGGGGCATAAAATTAAAATATTATGCAAGGTAGATCGTTTGTTTGAAACTGAATTTTAGTAGTTCAGTATCAGACTATTGAAAAACTAAACCGTAAAATGAACCGTAAAATGAACTATAGTAGTTTAATATCAGACTATTGAAAAACTAAACCGAAACATGAACTATAGTAGTTTAAAATCAGACTATTGAAAAACTAAACCATAACATGAACTGACATAAGCAATAGCAACAACAATGAGAACAAGACAGAGAAATTGTAGAAATGCGGCACTAAGTACAAACGATGTAAGGACTGAGCATAGATAGAAACGCTAATCTAATTACGGCTTTTCTATGGCATTCTATTGCAGAAATCGTTGACAAGGATAAATTTAAATGTAAATACGGTAATACACTGATATTTACAGTAGTATATGTGACAAGAATGGTGCTCCATGTGGAAAGAAAAAGTGCAAATGTAAGAAAGGACATCAAGAATCGCAATAATTAAATATGAAACAGAGAATAAAGAAGTTAAAGAGGTATTGCAAACGCTTAAAAGAAGAAAATAACCAACTAAATATGCAAGGAAACGATGAACAAGTGTGTGTGTGTGTGTGTGTGTGTGTGTGTGTGTGTGATTTGTATTTTTAACATAGCTTTAACAATTTTTCAGTTATATCGCTATGATACCTGAAGTATGATAATTTATAGTGTTGTCCGGCACTGGGGCATCATGCTGCAGACATGTAGCATGATGTCTCACCCAGTCACATTATCCTGACAACAGGCCGACCAGTCCTATGACTAAGCTCTTAATGCTGAGCACCAAGCGAGGCAGCTGCTACTACCATTTTTATAAGTCTTTGGTATGACTTGGTCGGCGTTCGAACCCGTGATCTCCCGCATCCGAGGCGGACGCTCTAACCACTGAGGCCACCGAAGCGGCCGAAGGAACAAGTGAGTAAATGTTTTACAACTTATGATTTAGTTGCACCTGAATTACATGCAACCAACTGCCAAGCCTGGTCAAATACCATTTATTCACACCCCAGTTAAGTCCATGTAAACTGATACAATCTATGCACATGTTAACACTGCAAACTGGATCTTATAAGATAATGGAGGTAATATAGAATTTAATCACATTTTACTAGTTTTTGGTTGTGAGTTAATTGCAATGATTTTGGTAACTAGTTTTATTATATCTGTATTCAGACGTGAATATTGTGGGCTCGCAAGCTTGTAGCCTATCTCGGTAAGAGACGCTGCAACCAAATTTATATTATCGCTATTTTCGGTTTAAAATCTACTCTAACCAATGCCTGACTTCGCAATCGTTTTCAGGTATGAGCATTTTTATTACCACATGTAACCAAAAGATTTTTTTAGAAATGTGTTCGTTTGTAGCTGTGTGCAACAGGTATACGATACTGTACGGCTGAACGAATATCGAATAGCAACAGGTCGTGCAAGTTCAGTCACTGACAATTTGCATAATTCATGTGGAAAACTATTTATAAAAGAGTGAACACATGTACCGTGCTCTTTGTGGTTTGATGTTCAATTTTACGTATTCTTGACGGCGCCTTTTTATTGAAAACATAAAGGAATACTAACGAGGCAACAGTCTTAAGACATTTTTAAGATCTATTCTTTCTGGTGGAGACAGAAAAGGAGGAAGGGTGAGAGAGAATGAAAAGAAGAAGGAAAACTAAAATAAGCCTAAATATTAAAATACAGGTTTGAATAACATACATAACGGCAGAATACCTCCTAAATGGAAAAAGAAAGTAGTTCCAAATATGCAATCGCCACTCTGGTGATGAAAATGATATCGTCATTGTGGCGATATCATGTTTCTCTCAGTGACGTATTTAAATATCAGATTATGAAATAAATAACAGAATAATGATACGAAGCTATATCCCATTTTACAAGTAGTTACTCCATAGGCACCCATATCCCATTTTACAAGTAGTTACTCCATAAGTAAATACTACAGACGAATCATTTATACTGCCATTAATTAGATAATTGATTTTCCCAGTAGTTAGATATTATAACAAAAATAAATAGTGTACGACCAATTAAAGGAGAAAAATGCAAAACCAATGGGTTCAAGAGGATGATGAAAACCAATTTGACTCAACAAATACATGTCATGTTTGTAACTCATACTGGAAGATATTAAATTAGTTACCACGATCATTGAACTAGTAAATATAGATGTTCTAAAGAAAAAATTGCGTTTTAAATTTCAAATATCTAAACTTTATTCCTTTGTTTAACACAACATTTAATGGGTATGACAGTCCCCTGTATCTCCTTTAGCTTGTAAAAGCAATAAGGATGAAGCTGTAAAAAATAATCCGGATGAAGCGGTATAAAATAATCCGGATGAAGCGGTAAAAGGTAATCCGGATGAAGTGGTAAAAAATAATCCGGATGAAGCGGTAAAAACAATAAAGGATAATGGCAAGAAATATATTTCACTTACAAAGGTTTCCATGGTTGGTCGGTTCATGAAGGATGGTAATCAAATTACTGCGAAAATATTTACTAGATTGGGCAAGTCTCTATTGTAGTGATTAAAAACTGATGAAACCGGAAGGAAAATTGCACTCATCATTATCTTTTGACGATTACCAGTGTACTCCTAAGACAAGTCCCTGTTGTTAATATCTCTGATTCTGCTGCTTGGCTGTCATTGTTTGTTTTCTGTGTAATTGGTCTTTTATCACTCATGTCAGATTTATTTGATTTTAGACTCCCAGCTAACTGTCAAATTAAATAGCCCCTATTCTGAGTTCCTTGTGTATACAGTCTAGCCTTGAAATTTTGGATTTCTGTACTGTATTGGGCATATTATACTGTAGGCCTATATTTTGTGTCACTGAGATACAATGACTGTCGTAATGTCAAGACACAAAGTATGAGCTGTAACGAAGAATTCCAAGATGAAAAAATGGTAAGAATTCGATATTACTGGTACACAATATCATTTGCACCGTGCACATAACCTTTTACTGAGACCTTCTTTTTGATACACACACACACACACACACACACACACACACACACACACACACACACACACACACATATATATATATATATATATATATATATATATATATATATATATATATATATATATATATATATATATATATATATATATATATATATATATATATATATGCAATTGTTGAAATACAAATATTTTAATTTTGCAGTAAGTTATAACTGTTCAGTATCGAATTAATTTAAGATCAATCAATAGCAACGGGCTCGCTAAAAATCTAATCCAGTGAATTTCACACGCCTACACAAAATCAAGACACCCATGTTACATGTCTCTTTATTTCGCATATGTTGGTTATTTCGTGGTCAAATTGCGTAAAGAAAGTACGTAAGACATGATATTGTCTTAGGGTACCTTAGAAGTATATGATCAGTAGATAGTATTACTGTATGGTTAAATTCACATTAGAAGTAAAAATGAATAGAGAATATTATCGTCATTAGTATATATTCTCTGAAATGAACACTACCATGGAAATTTATTAAAAACTATTTTTATCATAAATGTGATCAAAACTGACACTAGACTTGTGCAAATAACTTTCGCAACAAATTGAAGCAATATATTATGGTTAAGTGATTTTTTGTAATTTATATTTCTGTCCATCTATCATCTCCTTCATCAGTCATAATTGTATACGTTCATCTTCCAATATATCGAAACTTGTTCCAAAATAATAACTTCAGCTTTTACGTGAATATCGAGGTTGGTGGAATTATTAATGTCAGATAGTTGAATAATTTACCTACCTCATCAGAGTCCTTTACAGAATTTATAGACAAAGCGGCTTTGATGAAAAATTCAGAATTCTAGCAAGACAAAAACATTCTATCCTTACCCCTTTGTGATGCGTAGATAATGGAGACTGTCAATAATAATGGCACAAAGAAACCTTCCTGCTAAAGATCTCCAATGAAGAAACCGAGAACATTTCAGGAGCCATTACATCCACTACAGGAACTGAACGTTATACACATTTAGGGGACAAAGCTAAGGATATTGAAAACATCCAGTATGATCCTATTGTATTTTTTGATTTGTTGCCTTATTTTGATGTCAGCGATATAGATGAAAAGGATGAACAGCCATTTTATTAAGAAGAAAAGAATGAAGAGGTAGAAGAAGAAGATGAACAGGAAGAGGAGGGGGAAGAATATTGAAATATTAGGATAAAAGTAGACGATGCTAAGATATTCTCCAAGATGTACAATCCCTCATAGAAGAAATACATATACCATTGATGACAACTATGAAACTGAAACATACAGTACTGACTGTAGCACAATGGAATATCAAGATCTAAAGGTCTCCGGTAGGCTACTACAGGTTTGTTTGGGAGGATTAACTTTAGTGCATCCGACGATTCCACGATGGGCCAGTGTTTCCCGATAATTTTACCTGCTTTGGGGTTGTATGGATGGTAGGTTACAATAAATGGTACCCTATCAGCCTGTTCCTTCTTCCCATATTTTAGTAGGTCATCGCAAAATGGCATATCAGCTCGTGAAAGAACTCACAACCCATAAACAATGGAAAACTACCACAATCCAAGACAAATCAGGAAAATGCCTCACAGAAGATCAAGAGATCCTCAAGCGATGGACAGAATACTGCTCAGAATTGTTCAATCATAAGACCCAAGGAGATCCAGCAGTACTAAATTGCCCTCAGGCAGAAGAAATTGATGACAACCCCTTTCTTCGTGAAGAAGTAGAAATTGCAGTTAGGTCACTAAAGAAAGGAAAGTTAGCCGGCATTGACGACATACCAGGAGAGCTCATTCAAGCAGGAAGAGAAGAGATAGTCACAGTCCTAACAACAATCTGCAACAAGATATGGCAGACAGGAAAATGGCCCACCACATGGACTCAATCATTGGTCATCGTGCTCCCCAAGAAAGGAAACCTACAGTTGTGCCAAAATTATAGAACCATCAGTTTGATCAGTCACCCGAGCAAAGTCATGCTGAAGATAATTCTCAACAGACTAAAGACTCAAGCAGAGAAAATTATTGCTGAAAGCAGGCAGGCTTCCGAGCAGGAAGGAGCACCACAGAACAAATCTTCAATCTCAGACTCCTTCGCAAGAAATACCTTCAGCACCAGCAGAATCTATATAGATTTCAAAAAGGCCTTTGATAGGGTATGGCATGCAGCCTTATGGACAACTATGAGGAAGTACAACATCAGCTCAGACCTTGTGCAGGTTGTTGAGCACCTCTATGACAAAGCCACCAGTGCTGTCCTCATCAATGGCAGCAGAGGAGATTGGTTTCGAACAACAGTTGGAGTCAGACAGGGATGTATACTATCGCCTACACTCTTCAACATTTTCCTGGAAAGGATCATGGAGGATGCCTTGCATGACCACAAGGGCACTGTCAGCATCGGAGGAATAACAATCACAAACCTTCGCTTCGCAGATGATATTGATGGTTTAGCAGGAGATGAAAAAGAACTGACTGACTTGGTTGAACGCCTCGACGCAACCTCTACATCATACGGTATGGAGATTAGCGCCGAAAAAACCAAACTGATGATAAACAGCACCAGTGGCATCAGTGCAGAAATAAAGGTCAGTGAACAGAAGCTGGGAAAGAGTTACAAGCTTTAAGTACTTGGGATCAATTACCACAGACGAGGGCTCCAAACCGGAACTACTTTGCAGGATTGCCCAGACAACAGCAACAATAACAAGGTTGAGACCAATATGGAAAGATACCAACATTGCTTTTGGTTCCAAAGTAAGGCTGATGCGCTCTATTGGCATATCTATCTTTCTGTTTGCTTGTGAAACATGGACGCTCACATCAGATTTACAAAGAAGGATTCAAACCTTTGAAATGAGATGCTACCGCAAGATCTTGGGCATCTCATACATTGACCATGTAGCCAACGATGAAGTCCACAACAGGATCCAACGAGGCATCGGATCCTATGAAGACCTCTTGACCAATGTAAAAAAGCGCAAACTGAAGTGGTACGGTCATGTCTCAAGATCATCTGGACTGGCAAAAACAATCTTGCAAGGTACAGTGCGAGGGTGCAAAAGAAGAGGCAGACAGAAAAAGAGGTGGGAAGACGACATTAAGGAGTGGACTGACGTGGGATTTGGAGATTCCCAAAGGGCAGTAGAGAACAGGGAAAGATGGAGAGAATTGGTTTTAAAGTCAACTGTGGTGCCCCAACGACCTCTTGGGTTAAGGGATTGATGATGATGATGATGATGATGATGATGATCTGGCAGTAATGGTTCGCTTGCTTTGCTTTTTATGAGGTAATCTGTCGTGTCCTGAAGATATGATGGTACTTTGTGGACATGTGGTCTCATAAAATAATCCAAATATTCTGATATCTTTTCTGTGGGATGCCCGTTACCGGAGATTATAGGTCTGCCCTGGTTTCCTTGTTTGTGGATTTTAGGTAGAAGATAAAATCTACCTGCCCTAGGGTTTTCTGGGCTTAAGTAGTTTCTCGTTTGCTGGTCTATGCGCCCGATTTGGTACGCCTCGTCAATAATATTAGTGAATGATTTTGCATATTCCAGTGTTGGATCATGGTCGAGTTCTATAATTACTACTAGGACAATGAAATATCCGGGATATAATATATATTTACATACATACATACATACATACATACATACATACATACATATGAGATGATGATACTGAAAAAGAATGCAGTAAATTTGTAAATATTGTGAACATTAAGACAGCCCTACGAAACATTTGGATTGTCATTAGCTTTACAAATCTCGGTTCTCGTGATTTCCTCATATAGCTACTCCATTCATAGGCAGATGAGCTGAGGAAAACTATGCGTGACTATGTGTTTTCTGTCAGCCAGTGTGAAATGAGATGGACACAAAGGTTGAAATGATTAAGAAAAAACACCCACTGAGAATAAGGCGTTTTCCCAGTATACTTCGCCGTTGCAGAAACGCTAAGAGGAAAATGGTGGATACAACTGACTTCTTGCCAGTGTGAAGTCTTTGCTGCTATTCTTTTTTGTTAATGGAGTTTCCAGTCACGCTAGATCATGCACACAGTTTTTGATAGAAAAATACAATACAAGTCACGTTCAAATTGGTCATGCTCTAGTCTGTTCATCCCACAATGATAACATTTTCGTCTGTGGATTAGACACTGCCCGAGAGATTGACCACAGAGACGCAAAGACATGTATTCCCACGGGGGCTACACTAAATAATGTGATGATAAATTTGTCGACATTAGACGAGCAGAGAAAATTGTGCATAGAGTAATCAAGTCTCTCGTCTCAGGAAAATATGTGTGTCGAAAATTATGCAAGATGACTCAAGCGACGAGGAGATAGCATCTAAAACAGGGGTGGGCAACGTACGGCACGCGTGCCACAAGATGGCACGTCAAGAGGTTTTGTGTGGCACGCGAAGGGCAGCCAAAAATCTCGATTTTATCATTGTTACTCTCGTACTGGTGGCACACTCTCGTTTATTTTATAATTAATCCGGCAAAAAGTGGCACGCTATGTAAAATAGTTTAACGACCCCTGATCTAAAATATGCATAGGGAAAGAGACCAATAATAATGACTATAAACGTACTGTAAGAACAGATGGTATGATACATTGAAGAAAGGAACGTAATTAGGTTTTGACCCCATTCCAAGAAGAATCCAGAAGAGCAGCAGCAAGAGATGTAAGACTCAGCCACAGAAGAGATAGGAGAATTGAGGTTTCACAGACATGCAGTTAGAGAGGGTCTGTTTGGTATGACTAGTGATTGTCCTAATGTTGAATCGATAAACGGACACAAACATCTCATCAACAGAATAAAAATTCGAAAGGGTCAACAATCAAGATGACTAAAGGGGCACCAAAAATGAATCATGCAAGAGCATGCAAGGGAAAAGAGAGGAGAAAACAAGGAAAGTGAAGACGATGACAACGATTTTGGACTGTCTAAGCTCTTCCATGTATGGGAGGTCGCTGGTTTGAACCCCGGCCGAGTCATATGAAATACTTATAAAAATGGTACTAACAGATGCCTCGCTAGGCGCTCAGCATAAAGGGGTTAGTGTTTGGACTGGTCGGCCTGGTGTCAGGATAATGCGACTGGGTGGGACATCGTGCTACATGTGGCCATACGACACAATTAATTTTACTATATATTCTCTACATTTGTTTCTCAGTACTGAACTTTCCACTGTGTGACAATCAAAACAAATCATATGTTAATCTAAAATACCTTCAAAGATGACTTTACGGTGAAATTCTTGTCAAAGATTCACCTGCAGTTTTTTGAAAGGCTTCACAGTAAACAAACCAACGTGCAATGGAACACAGATTTCACTTCCGGATCATCAACCAAGGCCTTATTACTCACTGTGCACTGTCGCCGAAATACACACAGACAACCACACCATAAGCTCATATTCTCAAGAATAAACAATTACCTCTAAATCCCTACCAAAAATGCACAAATAAAACTCTTCTGTCACCTCCAAAATGAGAGAGGAGAAAATGTTCTAAAAATAGACTAGAACTACATTCATGGGTACTGAACTGGAAGTACTAATTGTGACCCGATGCCATGTCTGCGGCACGATGACTCAGTTGTATACATCGCTATAACCTGCCGCACTGCAAACGTCCTAGCCACATGACTGAAAAATTATTTAAGCTATGTTAAAAAATCCAAATCACACACACACACACACACACACACACACACTTCCATGTATACTTGCCAGTCAGTTTTTAAGCCAGATGAAACATAATCATCCACCAATAACTAGTGTGAAAAGAGCTCTTCTCCAGTTGATAAAGAAAATATGTGATACTCGAGCTGTAAGTGAGCACAAGGAACATTCGCCATACATAAACGAGTTCTTTGTAACACATTTCAAGTCTGTTCCTGATACCATAAAGGAGCACTCGAAAGTTTCAGTTGTTGAATTTGCCGTTATGATGTTCAAGACATCCGCTTCGATTGGAGACCAGTACGTACAGTACGTATCAAAGTTGATTCTTCACAAGTCGATATGATACCATCCAACTTTACATCACATTTTTATATGTGAGGAAACACTTTTAGTCAAGACACACTCAAAGCACAAACAAGGAGAAAACGTAAGTCTAAGGGAGAAATATATCTTACACTTGAAGGAAGATAGCAGGTGATTATTGAAACAATGTTTTACAAGCCCTCTATTCTGGCAATGTCGACTGCCAAGAAATTTTTAAGTTCCTATTTAGGCAACCACATTGATCGGGCTCGCTTTAAGTAGATTATGACCCTGGGTATAGACGGTGAAGCTTTGCTGACAGATGGTCATCGCTAAGGGATCCGCTGCAGATGCTGTCGCTACACTACTACGAGTTCTATTTATTTACAAATCTGGAAATGTTGGTGTCGAGAAGCTGTTTAGCAACTGGCAGAAAAATGAAGCATGTAAATTGGCTCAGCTTGATTGTATGCAGTAGCTTCAGGCCGAGTTGTCTGAGGAAGGGTTTGTCGTGATCTTAGCATCCTTAGTGGATGTTGATACAGCCCTTATTAGCCTCAATGGTATCAGTCTCCGCTGAAAAAGAAACAAAACTGGAAGCTTTTCACGCCCTGTTAATGCTTGGTTACCGAAAAATGCATGAGCTGTACAACGTCTCTAAAATTGTAGAAAGTACTGAAAGATATCTTAATGAAAAGTACCCAGCAGCTCCGATTGCCATCAGTTTGTGCATGGGAGGAAATGACCTTAACCCCGATATTATGGAATTTCACATGAAATGATTTTATTGAAAGCCATTGACATTCAAGGTCTTGAACCTTTTTGAAAATATTTCACATTTAAATCAAAGAGAAGAACAAGTTAGCGTCATCCATGAGACTAAATATTGATGCATGTATGTCCTTTGTAAAGGCTTTGTACTGTACTATCCAAAGATCTACAATGCAGCTAAATTGTCATTTGAAAAGGTGAGACAAATAATTATCAAAATGCCTGGCAAAGAGGTATTCCGACACCCTAGGACATATAAGCCTTCAGAAAGTGCAATGAGGAAGTAGTTAGGAAGCCTACTTCAGTCTCAGATAGATTATTTTTTGAATACATGGTGTCGTGAGGCCACATTGATATATATATATATATATATATATATATATATATATATATATATATATATATATATATATATATATATATTCAACAATTAAATTATCGGGGCCCCGAGTGGCCAAGTGGTCTAAAGCGCTCTCCGTTACGGATCACTGCCATCTCACCTCTGTCTGCGTGGGTTCGAGTCTAGGATTCGGCGAATGTAGATATGTGAGAAAGCTTGCCAGGAGCATCTCGTGGGTCGGTGGTTTCTTCCTCCACTATTAATACTGGCCGCCATGTATAGCCTATCGTGTGCTGAAAAATGGCGTTAAGCCCCACAACAACAACAACAACAATTAAATTATCAATATTATAAATGAAAATGTCAGAGGAACTAACAATGAAAAGTTCCATATAAATTTAAAATCGGGAAATGTATTGATCCGCCAAGAATCATGACGTTGTCAAGATGGCGTTGTGCATAACTCCTTTGAATAATTCACAATAGTTCCACAATAATAATATAGTCAAATAATGAGTATTTTCTATTTCCACTAAACAATTCAAACAGATGTTCTTCTCTCGAATAATATCTAAGTACAACATAAAACACGTCTGCAGACGTCTGCAGACTTACAACCGGAACACAAGAAATGAGGATGGCTCCAAAATGGAATGGATCTGATTGCTCCCTTCTCTCCTTATATACACCTTCTATTACGACCATATTTTACATCATACCTCACGAGACAGATCTTACGACCCAGTTTATTCTGAAATTGCGATTTATGTGACCTAGCCGAACCAGTGAGAAGTTACTGAAAATTCGAATTGTTCCTCCCCCTGCTTTGGATCGACCTACTTACTGAAACAGGCATCCAGAAGATCGAACATGATCAGATCAGTTATATAAGCACAGACATATATATATATATAGTTGATATAAACTAGTTGAAACATAATACATGTGGAAGTTTAATTCCTGTAGAAACAGCCATGTAAAGTTTTTCAATCACTACTGTTTTTCTGTTTTATTTGTTTGTCTTGTGTGTTTTGTATATGCCTTTGAAAAAGACTCATTAAGAGTCGAAAGCGCTCAGGCTAGTTAGATACTAGTTTGCACTGTTCGTTGTCAGGTTATTTCATTTATCTCAATCAATCCCTGTCATATGTGATCCCTTGAAAGGACTGTTATTCGCCATATATATATATATATATTGCATCATATATATATATATATATATGTTATATATATATATTCATTTAGCCTTAGCGCTCATAGCGATTAGATTGACCGGAAACAAATGAAAACTGAATAGACGGTTTTGCAAATATAATACACTCCACACATTTCTGATAAATTGATAAGATTTATGTACGTATTCTTCAGAAAAATTACGATAGGCAATATGCTCTAGCAACTTAGCCCTGCTTGTACAGTTAATTTTTATTTACATGTGTGACATTTGTGTTGCGAAATGAAAAGCATCGCAAAATACGAACATCTGAAATTTAGTTTGTTATGTCAAAGATTGTTATTGTCTATTTGAAAGCGTGTTTGCAATGAGCTGAACTTGTATTAAGATATAGCAAAACGGTAACGTCATATTTGTGCATGGAGTTTAAATATTTACATGCATTAAGTTTATTATTATTTCTACTACTACTACTACTACTAATACTACTACTACAACAATTACAAATGATGATGATAATCATCACCACCGTCATTGCTGTAAAGAAGCATAAAAATTTATAGTCTATATAACAATTATAAAAGAAGAATTGCCCTGATATACAGTTATATTTAGGTACGATTGAGAAACTTAAATGGTAATGTACATGAGGTAAACGAAAATGTATCTGAATTTCAATATAGTAGCTGGAATGTCGCATTTCAGTAATTTTGTTTATTTATCGGTGTGGCGTAAGCAACTGGCTCAACCCAGAAAATGGATGCATAATCCTCTGAAGGGATGGCTAACAAATTAATACATAAATGTTTCATCCTTGAAAGTGTCAGTATAGATTATTAGTTTGCTTGAAAGGAGAAAAGTATACCATCTGTGATATTAACAAAATATTGACAAGTGTTATGAATTCAATGAGCACATTTTTCTCCAGGGATACTAATTAATCCTTTGTTCCGACTTCCAAGGAGGCCGGGGTTTGTTCAGAAATGTATTTGCCATTAGGCGTAAAAGCAATTCAAACTGACGCCACAGCTGCTCCCCAGCATAGGATAAAATGCTATATCTGTGCATATATTCTTCCAAATAAGCACTGAATGTACCTAGCAACGTACTTTAACAAGTGGACAGTTAAGTTGTACTCGTAATTTGAACACGTGCTGTGTACTGCAATGCTAATAAGACGCAGTTTACAGAACAAATAGAGCAAGATGAAAAACACTCTGTCGATTTAAATTCTCATCTTTACAATATTTGATTAATGAAAGCTACACGAGTCTCGCTGGATTTCTTTCATATACTTCGTTGGCAAATTGTACAGATTTTACGGCCTGGATACAACTGGATTCAAACGCCATTGCTAGAATGTTATCAGACCCGGCTGGTTGCGTGTGTGAAGCGCGCAAGGTACACAGGCGCCTTTTTATTTCCTGTTCGTTTTATTCGCAATTTATTCGGAAAAAAACTTTTGGAAAAGCTCCTGGAAAGGTGCCAAACATTCATTGCACACAGAAGAAAACGCCACGCGCCGGACCTGAATATTATCATGTATCAGCTAAGCTGGAAAAGCGTCCGAATCGTATATTATAAAATCACGGGTTTGATACCTACCCCTGTCAGTCCGGGATTGGCTGGCTCTGTTTGTCCTTGAGAACTTCACTTAACTCCCATTTGTACTACGTGATAGAGCCAATAAGGTGTTAAGGTCCCGTTAAAGTTAACAAAACCAAAACAAAATGTATTTCAAAATATTATGAATTGAATCTGTTTGTAAAAAAGTTAGTTGTTAAATATAATCTGACAACTTATGTCAAATAACTTTAGGATCGTCTGACATTGCATCAAACTGCTATAAATATGTGCTAATATGTGGCGAGGGGGAGGGGCAATAATCACTTTAGTCGGAGAGATGCACATGTAATATCATACTTAGCACATCAGTAAATGTTTAGCTTAATTTGTCTTTCATCTCACATCTTTTATTGAGAGAGAGAGAGAGAGAGAGAGAGAGAATCAACACTGTGAAGTGCAAGACATGCATGTGTTTGAAAAATGTTTTAAAGATGCTTCTCTTTAAAATGTTATTGGGGTTAAGAAAGGGGGATGTCTACATTATTAAATTTCATGAATATTTGCACCAGTCCGAGGCATAATCGTTTTTCTGTCAATACATTGGCCTCAAAACGAAATAGTCCACGGTGTTTTGTCGCCTTTACCGATCACTGACTTCTCACCTCTGTCCGCTTAGGTTCGATTCTCATGCTCCGCCTATGTGGGCATGTGAGAAAGCTGCCAGTAGCTTCCCGTTTGCGGTGGTTATTACTGGAATTTGTCCGGGTTCTTATCCACCAATTATACTGGCCTCTATGTTTTAAGCCTATATTGGTCTGAAAAATTGCGTTAAACCCCAAAACAACACCACCTTAATCAAGTGGGCACTTTTCGTCTGGACATAATTAGATTTTATATTAAACGAGGATTAAGTATCAGAAACTTCACAGACCATTTAATTGGTACGTACTTATGTTTGCCGGTATTTATTTCTACAAAGAATTCATCCATAGAAATATCGTGATTCAATAGACAGAATCGTTTTGTCCTTTATGAATGCCAACTTTCTCCGTTAATCTATCTCGTATTTGCGTCTTTGTTTAAAATGTGTATCTCATATATAATAACTGCACTGCTATCATGGAATGTTTAATTGCTTTGTCCATGTATATCGAGGGACCAATAGGCCTAATGGCAGTACAGTTATCCTTCCAATATTAATTTTTAATTGCTTTATACATGTATACAGAGGGACCAATAGGCCTAATGACAGTATAGTTATCCTTCTAATATTAATTTTTAATTGCTTTATACATGTATACAGAGGGACCAATAGGCCTAATGGCAGTATAGTTATCCTTCCAATATTAATTTTTAATTGCTTTATACATGTATACAGAGGGACCAATAGGCCTAATGGCAGTACAGTCATCCTTCCAATATTAATTTTTAATTGCTTTATACATGTATACAGAGGGACCAATAGGCCTAATGGCAGTAAAGTTACCCTTCCAATATTAATTTTTAATTGCTTTATACATGTATACAGAGGGACCAATAGGCCTAATGGCAGTACAGTTATCCTTCCAATATTAATTTTTAATTGCTTTATACATGTATACAGAGGGACCATTAGGCCTAATGGCAGTACAGTTATCCTTCCTATATTTCTATGTCTTAGAACATACTCATCGTGATATCCAAGCCACCAATCCCACCTACCAACTTCCCATTCCCGAATATTTTTAAGGCGATTTTCTCATAAATGCTAATATACCTTAAACAACATCATCAACAACAACAACAACTACTGCTACTACTATTACTATTACTACTACTACTACTACTACTACTAATAATAATAATAATAATAATAAATGATTTTGGTAAATTATAATCATACTACTTTGAATGCAATCTATATGTATATTTAGACATAGATAATAATTAATGACCTAATTTCAAAGCCCTATTTTATTTGTTGAAATTGTTAAAATAAAGATATCTATTGGTATGTATATCAATATTGTGTGCTTAAATTTTGTCCATCATTGCAGATTGTAAGGGTAATTTGTAAACAACATATTACATAGTTAACTTTTCTCCATGATTACAGAGTATACTTTAAGAAAATGTAAACATATTAACATGGTCTTTGACTTTGGAAGGTTATAGAAGGCGTTCCTGCTTTTTCTCTTGTTTGTAATTTATAAATAAATTGTTTATTGATATCTAATTTCAAGATCCTCCCCATGAATGTTCTAGAAGAGAAATTGTTTACGAATTTGATGGGAAAATTACCCATATTCTGGTCATCTTATTTTCTCTTTACGGTTTTTATATAAAGTTTTGAAGTAAACAAAGTTCTTCATTTCTACTTAAGTTCAGCTCCAGAATCATTGTTAGTTATGTTCAGATATAATTTGAGAGGAATCATATAGTTTAAAAATTATTAATTGGAATTACAAAAGTGCTCTTTCACATTTGGACCAAATCACTATTTTGGGATTATTGTGAATTTATTCAGGGACATTCTGGTTTAGAGCATTGTGACTAGGCTGTTGGCACATCAGCTCATCCAAGACATTGGCACGTCAACACATTCAATACTGGAATTCATTCAGAACGCTATACTTTTGGACCTGCGATGGAACGTTCAAGACTATTTGGTATTTAATTCACAGTTCTGTAAGTTCCTTTTAATTTTCTCTTTGTATTCTAGGAAAAAAATATTCGTCGAATTTTACTAAACTGTTACTTAGCTTAAGACCTTAATGTCGCACCAATATATATTCCTAACAATAAATTGAATATTTATTAATATTCCTGATTGATTGCTTTACATCTTACCTATTATTAGTATTATTATCGTGTGCAGTGCGTGCTCAGCCATTTAACAGCGTCATCATCAGCAACATGCAGAGCCTGCTGTCCACGGGGGAACTTTGTCAGTGGACAGTTGTTCACAGTGTGTGACATGGTCTGAAGACAGCAACAGGAAGAGTTAGCGGCCTGGTCCCATCGGACAAGGCTGGCTGCACAACGACCCTGTCCTGTCCGAGAGCGGTTCAGTGTGGTCCACAGATGACGTGGAAGGTTAAAGCCAGGAGGGCAGACAGATGGCTCAACTACGAGGGAGTAGTTTACAACCTCTGTTGAAGACCACACAACGATCCATGCCGAAATAGCTGTCATATCCTCCGGCATCGGACCTAACCAGATTCGGCGTCTCGAAGTCAAGCGGACTGCTGGATGTGAGGTGAGGTCCATGTACAGTGGAAGTTTCTCACTGGCATAGACCTTAGCCAAACTTTTGTGGTTGCTTCCTGGCGACGCAGATGTGGAGGAGGAATATTGCTGAGTACTGGCACCCATGGTAAATGGGTAGGACGTAGTGTTCCAGAGATTATGCGCATTGTTGTGTTGAGCTCGACATCAATTAACTTAGTATAGGATGATCGAGCCCAGACAGGAGCGCAACACTCGGCTGTTGAATAACAGAGGGCCAGTCCTGATGTTTTGAGTGTCTGAGCACTAGCGCCCCACGTTGAGCCAGACAGTTTGCGGAGTAGATTGTTTCGGGTGCTAAGTTTTGCTGCAGTTTTCTTCAGGTGGTTGTAGACTGTCAGTGATCTGTCCAGAGTCACATCAAGGTATGTTGGTGTCGGGTCGTGTTTTACTTGCTGCCCACTGAGAAGGATGCAAAGCTCACGGTTCGCATTTGCATTGTTAAGGTAGCAGATGCTGGAGACTGTCTTTGTTGCGCTTGGCTGTAGACGCCATTTGTTGAAGAAGTCCATCATATCCCCCACGTCCTTGTTCAGTATCCCCTCAAGTTCAACAAATGAGCGACTTTGGGTCCCTAGGGCAATGTAATCTTCATACATGAACTTGCGTGACTGTGTTACATGTAAGTCATTGATATAGACATTGAACATCATTGATATAGACATTGAACAAACTTGGCGAAAGAATAGACCCTTGTGGGAGTTCATTAGTCTGACGCCTCTACGAGCTGCAACCCTCTCTGATGTGCACTCTGAAGCGCCTGTTACGAAGTAACAGTTCAATAGTCTCAACTGTCCAGCGCGGCAATACTCTGGAAATTTTCAACAGCAGCCCTGCATGTCAGACCGTGTCATATGCTACTGTTAGATCTAGAAAAAACAACTCCAGTTTTAAGGTTCCTCTGAAACCCGTTTTCAACAAATGTAGTCAGGGCAAGGACTTGATCGCAAGTGCTACGGCCATGCCTGAAACCTGCCTGCTCAACAGTGATGATATTCTCCAAGTCAAGACCAATTCTTCGGAGAACCATGCGCTCCAGTACCTTAAAACAGACTGAAAGCAAGGAGATTGGCCGATAACTCGCCGCATTGTTGGGATCTTTGCCAGGCATTGGTATCGCAATAATCTTTGCCTGGTGCCACAAAGTCGGCATGTACTTTTCCTTAACAACTCGGGTGTAAAAAATCAGCAAGCCATGCTTTTGCCTTCAGGCCAAGATGCTTCAGGAACTCAGGCAGGATGTTGTCATATCCTGCTGCTTTGCCTGATTTGATGCTGCATAGCACTGTTTCAAGTTCTATTGTTGTAAATGCCTCTGGAGTAATTTGATCTAGTTCATCTGACTTCCGACGGCAGTATTGTCGCCACTCATCTCGTACTTGACGTCGGTGCTGTTTCTCCAGAGGTACTTTTGCCACTTGTAATAAGTAGCTAGCTACAGCATTTTTGACAACAGGGTGAGCTTAAACTGGTGGTTGGTGAGCGGTGCCAAGTCTTCGAATCAAGCTACAGCATTTCCGGCTGAAGCGAGTAAAGTTGAGTGATCCTGTAGTTTCTTTGCAGCGAGTGCGCCTGGCAGTGTCCAGAGAATCGATTAGGTGATCTTCTATGTCTGGGTCTCCAGATGCTTCATATTCCTTGAGAAGAGCCTGATATTCTGCATCCAGACAGGGTGTATAGACATGACGACCACAACGGACAGATTGAGTGGCTGCCTTGAATATGGCTCTTTGGAAGCGGTAGTAGGATTCTTTGATTGGGATACAGCGAGATGGTTTGGTGACTATGCTACGCTCCAATACGTCAGCGTACTTCATCCAATCTGCTTTGCCGAAGTTTCAGCGCCGCTGTGAAGAGCTGTGTATAGCCGGCAGCTTAAGTCCAATATGGATAAGTATTGGTCTGTGCTGACTGTGTGGGAAGTCATCTAGAACAGTTTGGCTACTGGCTGAGGATGGTCACTAATGGAGCTGACCCAGCAGAGGTCCGGTGAGTAGTCCTTTTAACATCTTGCAGAATGAAAGGTCCCACGTTGCTTGGAGTCGTGGGTCAGAAGGAGGTCATTGTTCATTGCCCACTCTACCAAGTGTTCCCCGTCTTTACCGGAGTATGAGTAGCCCCAGTCATGGTGATGACTGTTGAAGTCGCCAATATAGACGGCTGGGTGTTCGAGATTTGGAAGCATATTGTTGTCCCATTGGGCACTGGGCGGTTTTGTAGACATGAGTAATCTTGTACCCTCCAACCTGGACCACATCGCAGAATCTGGTAGAGGAAACTGGAAAGGCATCAGTAATGTCACAGCGTGCATACGTTGCACGGCCGAATTTGGAGTCAGGTGTTGATGAAATAAGGTCAAAGCCTCCAATAGTACATCGTGCTTCCACCTGGTCTGCTACATGAGTCTCCTGCAGATACATTATGTCAACATTATGACGGTGGGTTATAGTGCTGATGATGGTTCGTTTGGCTGCTGAGAGACCCTCCATGTTAAGTTGTAAAACTCGTAGGTCCGATCCGATGGTTTGAAAGTCAGCAGACATTGGCACATCGGGGGTTGTTCTTGATAGTGGCACGTAACCGGGATTCATTGCTGAATTCGGTTTGCAAGTTGGATCCTTTGTTTCCACAGCCTTGGACAGAGCCTTAGCTGAGTACTGACGGAGAGCGCGACGTGAACGCGGATCTTTGCTCCCCTACATCTTACCTAACAAACAGAAAACAGTGTATTAAAATAATGGTGTTTTTCCTATAAAAAAAAGAACGAATGACATATGTAGTATCACAGGAATTAATCCTACATCATCCCCCTCATTCTCATTTTCACGCATATCTGCCTCTGAAAACAGGCAACTGTATTCCGTCTTTTGACCTATATGCAGATGACACCACTCTATAAGATTTCAAACAGCTAAAATCAGACCTAGATTTGTCCCTTCTGTTTGTCATAATTATATTTGATGTTTGACGTAAGGAAACGACATGACAATAAACATAGTGCAAAACAAAAGCACCGTGATACCTACCCATCAAAAGAGAGAGTGAAAACAGGCAACAACAATTTTGATCTCATATTGGACGAGCTTTGTTATCAAATGGTTATTATGACTATATTCTTGAAGTCAGGGTTGACAAGAATTTGCAATGATATGAACATATTCAAGGCATAAGTCATAAAGTCAATTCATATTCAATCATAATATGTATTTATTAAGCAAGATAGTAAAGATACCATAATATATTGCAAAAAGTATATACAGTCATACCTAGACTACTTTAACATTATTTGGTAAAAGAACATCTAACAAGAATATTTCCAAATTATTTATTCTGGTTGCAAAAAAGCTTCTGGATTCATCTATATAAAGAATAAAATATCATGCAGGCAATGAACTGTTACTAACATGTTCACAGTAAGTGAAAGAATATCTTCAAGAAGGCTAAAAATATACACAAAGTTTCTCTCTCTCTCTCTCTCTCTCTCTATATATATATATATATATATATATATATATATATATATATATATATATATATATATATATATCTTAAGGAAAAATTTTATGATGGGAAAAGGTAACACACTTAGTTTAAGATCAGTTTCAACTATACATCCTTCCATTTCAAAATCATTTTGAAGACTTTTCAATATTCGGGGCCATTAATTAGGATCAGAATCCCAAAGGAAATTGGTGTAATTGCAAATAAAGAATTCATTTAATTATAATCTTAAACAATGGATAAAAATGGAACCTCTTTGAAATGCTGCTATTAAGAATGATGTAATGGATTCAGTTTATAAAACCTACGTAGATTAAGGACTTTCACATTAAGTGGTTAAATCGATACATTTTAAACAGACATAAACGAAATCATAGAGACAATAACTAAATTAAAGATGGATAGGGGTGGGGGTAAATTCTGCTGTTTTGTTTGATAGAATTAGAACAATGAAAGAGGATCTCTGTAAAGTTTTGATGTAAAAGAATGAACTAATCGCAATAATGATATTTCTGTATGATTCTGAATTTAATCGAGTCTGAAGTATTTGGATGGCATTTAAATAACCTGCATATAATCAAAAGCAATAAAAAAAACCCCACTAACATTTCCTTTAAATCTTCAGGGTTAAGTTGAGACTAAGCACACACAATGGTTAGCATTTATATATCTAGCTCGGCTCTATCACGTTATTGTGATTACAAGTTAAACATAATAGATACTTCAGATCAATATGACATGCTAATACAAAAACGTCTGTATTATGTGCAATTGTTATCAGCCTTAATTTACAGTAATATCCAAAATAGTCTCCTAAAGAAAATGTTGATTTTTTTACACTGAATTCTATGGAAACAAGGAACATGCTGTTTATTTATTAGAGAACAGAAGAGAATTTACAATATCAAAGAATTACGTAGATACAATTTCAAAGAGATTAGTGTTTTAATAATTATATTAAATACACATTTCCTGATCCAAGCTCATGCAAGAAAATAACTAACAGCAGTATTAAAGTGTGGTACTCATATATACAATAAACCACGCGTGCCTTCTGCACCGGTGGGCTTTTGTCTGTTTATAACAAATAATGGTCGCAGGAGCAGTTATGACTGGAGATACAATAGCCAATAGAATTTACAGACGTAGTTATAGTGAAATTGCGGTTTGAGAGATCGCTTACATGCATGTGAACCCGTGGATTGTAATCTGTCAAGGATACCAATACGCGTCTAATGCATGAGAATAGTCATCGGGGTAGAGGGCAGTAACCTATATCAGTAACCTAAAAAAACCTGACATTTCAGAACTACTATGGTAGGCACAATGGTTTATTAATATCATGATCTGCATTAGCGATCGCGTGCTAAACAAAAGGAGCTAAACTTTTCAGTCAGGCCTAAATTATTGATTGCGGCTATTCCGTGCTACTACATAAGTATGATTATTGATAGATTGATCAGTATAGTATTTTCAAGGTATTTGTTAGTCTATCTGATTCTGGGATTAAGCTACCACATTAATGTAATGCACGTAACGTTACAGAGAACATTAAACCACTTGTTTGCTTAAATGCATCCTATATATCTGCTAAAGAGGCCCAAAAGATGTTATATGCCTTTATGGTCGCTTAGTCTGTGCACTTTAATAAATTAATAAACTCAGGAGTTATTTTGGAGCAGCTACGATGTCAACTTGGCAAATATTATCAGAAACAAATGCGAAAAGCCATTATTTTATATTGTGCAAGAAACAAAAAGGACTCTAACGTTGAGTGTAGATAACGAAATGAATGAATACTGCTATGACGATGATGAAATAGCAAGCAAATATAGTAGATTAAGTAGTGCAGATCACCAAGGAAAAATCAGTTAGAGAGGTTACTTTAGTTTTAATATAACAATAGCGTCCATACTCACCAAACTGCACAAGTGTTACGAACTAACGTACGAACGAGCAGAAGTGTAACGAAATAACGTACGAACGAGCAGAAGTGGAGCAGCGGAAGGAATGGGAAAAATTCTCAAAAGCTATTGCCAAAACTAATGAAGAAAAAACTGTTGAGGAAATTTACGAACACTATAAGATATTTGACGTTATCGGATACAAATGACAATGTCTGGTCGTATTCGGAGTTGGTGCAATATTGGTGATGGGTCATTTGAGCTCATTAGGGCTGATACAATTTTGAAAGATATTTTATTCAGCTTTTCTACAGAATTTTATGAAGCCAAAAATAATGCGCCTGTTTATTTGCAAAAGCTTGATTTACAATTTCGAATTAGTATAAAGCCAACATTTATATTCCGCGAAATTCTAATGTATAAGTTGGATATTAACCTCCATATCCATGTAACACACTATGCAAAAGAGAAAATACAACGACGACTGCAAAACGAACGGCAGCGAGAGGAAAAGAATCCTACAATTAGACAATGCTGTTTGCGTATAAAACGCTTAATGGCATTAGGAAGGGATAACTGCAAAGGTGTATGCCTAGGACAAAAATGGACTATGTAGCAAAACCTGCCATTAAGAAATACTGTAAATCACATTTGTTCGTGTTACTAATTTATGTAGGTGCTAGAACGTATCTCGGATGTGGTATAGAAGTTAAATCATGTAATGAATTTTGTCGGCCATGTGGATATGTTCGCGAGTATTAACGTGCGCACCGAAGAAAGATTGTTGAAACACCCGACAAAGTTGAGCAAATAGATACAGAAGTTAATTAAATAATAGCCAGAATTGAAGTGATTGCAGTTTTTGATCCTGGCAAAGTAAAAACAATAAAACAAACATTTCTCAATTAGACAACTATTTTCCTTTTTATAAGCATGCCGACTATTCAACTAAAACAAATGACGAAACAGAGTGGAATACGAATGCCACGTCGCATGCGAGAAGGCGAATTATGTACATTATTAAGTATTATAGACTGTGAGACAGCTTCGTGAAACTGCACTGCGATTAAATATCCAAATTCCTCCACGAGCTGGCAAGTCAAAATTGCACTCGTGATTGAGGATGAACAAGACCGTCGATGTATTGCAAACGCTATCGCTCTTGAGTAAGTCCGTGATCAAGAGCGTCGTCGACGTATTACACATACCATTGCTATTATGGACGCCGCGAAAACAATGCAGTTACAAATACCGGAGTTTCAGTTACGTAAACGTCGGGATGAATTTGAAAATTCTCGGGAAATTAATCCGATTGAATATGTGCCAGGTACAATCCTGATGAATAGTTTTTTCAAGATTCGTTCAGGAACCGTCCATATTCTACAAAGTACAGGCAACTTCGTGTTTATGGCAGATATTACTTTATATGTGCACTTGAGTAAGCCACTTAACTATGGCAAAGATGGATTACAAATCACAACCTCGTGGCTTCATGGTGACCATCTTATAATCTATAACCGCAAAGACAGCGATACCATTAATGACAAATCGAGAAACGCATTGAAAAGGTTTCTTGAAACACTGGGAAAATTTATTAATACATGGTCAGGATTAAATCTTAAGAGATGCGTTGTTCAATTGTATATCTCTCCGTTATAATCTATCCTCAAATTTATACTTATTTTCCACCGAGAAAAGTGATTAATGTAAAGAACGATAATATCCGAATTATTGAATGATCTCTTTTGTCAGCGTTGCATCTAGCGAGCGATAATATAGATAAACCTCGAAAATGCAAACAATACATTAGAGAACTTAATTTTGGTAGCATTGAATATCCTGTACAGGTTACTGATATCAGTAAGTTTGAACGACTAAGCCTTGATATTGCTATCAATATGTTTGTTTGGAACAAAGGCCTGCAACCATTTCGACTATCCCCACATACACTAAACAGGCGAGTTAACATTGGTTTATTGTCATTACATGGTTCAGAGTCGATGTACCATTATGTATTGATTGAAACATCTCTCATGAATGATACTCGGATATAGCAAGCATGATCGTAGAAACTTTCCGTGCTGACACTGCATCCATGTTTTTAGCACCCAACAGTTGCTCGCTGACCAAAACGTTTACTTTGGTGAAATCCGTGAAAAGCCAGAAGTCAGATTATGCCAGAGCCTGATAAAACATTCTAACGTTTACACCGGTGCAACGATAAATAAAAGTACCATATATCATCTATGTGGACGTTGAATGTCTTAACTTTCCAGTGGGAATCTTTGTTTCCCCAACCGAAGGTTCGAACAGTTACAACACAGGCGCAGGTTGCTACACTGCTGGGTTTGCTACACTGCAGTCAGATGCGACAGCCAAACTGAACCACCAATGTTGTATGGTCATAAGGACTCAGTTGAAGTGTTTCTTAACTCTCTCGGTGTTACGGCAAAATGCATCAAACAACCGTCCTCCTCTCCCTTTGACACAATTATGGCTAAGGATGATATTTGGGCATTTTCTGAGGCCACTCATTGTTGGATCTGTGCTGGTCTGTTTAGCCCGTCCAGTGCCAAAGTTCATGACCATTACCAAATTATCGCGTACTTGTGAGTCCCTTGACACGATTAGGTGGAAGAAATAAAAGATCAGCCTGATGAAACTCATTAGGTCTTTGCACATCAAGCCAACCAGATGAATTCTTTCTTGGCACTGGTTGATAAATTTGCCACATCGCTTGTTTAGCCAAATATGCTCTAGAAGCCCCAAGCCTGTCCATTGCTGCGCTTGCCAATTTTTCAACAGCAGTTTCATCTTTCCAATAATCGCGAAGACTGTTATATATTTTGGATAAAGTCCGCTCAGAAACCATGTTTGTTTATATGAATATATTTTATCTCCAATCAATGAACGAAGTGGCCTACTTATACGATCTTTGCCTGCATTCCCCCATTGATGTTCCATCTAGCGATTTGTTCTCCGAGAATAGGATTAATTGCATTCAGGTCGTGGATGATATCTATATGGGCATGTTGACGTGTACTAGAGGCTTTATAAGTAAGATGATATCAAACATCCACACAACTTGTCGGTGATTTGCCAGGCTTGGGTTGGTTGTTAGAATCAGGTCATGTATCAAGTCATGTACCAGGCCCACAGTAAATGTATCTAGGTATGTATTTTCTCACCAGGGTATTTAATGACAGTCGCGCGTGGACATGTGATGCCAGTGCGTGTTGTTAACACCAGAAAACTCATTGACATGACATAAAACGAAACTGGCCTTGGCGATGTTTCTCGTAGACTGTTTACAGGTGCACCTAAGATGATATTTGTCTTGTCTTTGCGCGCTGCACCAATAGCTAAATAATTTGCAATGAAAATAGTACTAAAATCGTTGCTTCGGAAGGTTTGAAAGATATATAATTGCAAGCGGTTTCTATCGATTCGAGATCGACTATGACTAATAGTGACTCGCAACCAAAGGTTGAACCTAAAGCGAGCAAACTACCTTCAACAGAAACAATCCCGGCCTCGGTTGGTAAAAGTATCAATGAAGCCGCTCAACAACGTGTTCCCGATTCTTAATTGTAAATCTGGCATTGAATATCGGTTGTCTCGTAAAATGTATTAGACGAAGCCAATAATATATAAACAATGTCTCAGTTCAAAGATATATCCGATCCATATTTGATATGGGAGCACATGTGTTGGTAGATTCGATGCAAAAGAGAGTTTTGGTATTATTCGTACCCGTTTAGGTCCCTAATGAACATCACATATAATTACAAGTGCAAGTCACGTCTAGGTTGTTTTCCTCTATGTGAACCTTTCTTTGAAATTAAGTGAAATTGGTACAAAAGGACATTTCTGATACCGAATATCCAATCAATACCACAGTTGAATTTGTTAACAATTGCAGTATGCTCTTGTTCAACAGCGTAAAATATTCCATTGAAGTAAAGAAATCGAAACTATTTTTAATATACTTGTATCATTACATCTCCTTGAACAAGATCATCTACATAACACCAAATTACAGCACCAAACATCACGCCTAATTCTCTCAGAATGAGCTTAAGAATTCATTTCACACTATGCAAAAAGCTGAAATATTTATGATGTACAATTTTGCAGTTCAGCGTTAGAAAAGTGTTTTATATAAAGACTTCTTCCATTACATCGTTGTAATCTCTCCAACTTGTCTGTCAGACAAGGCTTATAAAAGAAAGTGGCTACTCAAAGATGAAAAGGCGATCGTTTAGATAATTCACAATCGTCTACCTAATAGAAAATGTACTTTCGCCTGACATAGTTGTTACTTAATAAATAGTATAAACTTTTTATCACTTAAATAAGTGAAAGTCCATCTGAGACAGCAACACAGAAACTTTTACCAATCCTAAACGGGATTGGAAATTGCTTAATCAGTTTTCAAATTCGTCCTTTAAAGTTTTAGAAATTATTACCAGGTAAGATCACGTTCTCACATATTTACTACTCATTCGGTAATAAAACATAGCCATCGCTATCAGCAAGATAGTTGTACTGTAACTTTGAAATCTGAAATATATTGCTGAAATCTTATCGTGATGTTTTTATCTGAGTTGTAGCCTTATTCACCTGAAATGAATTTCATATATTTTAAGTGACGTGAACAGAAGAAACAGATTGTGTACATGCGCTCTATTTTGATGTTGTTGTTGTTGTTGTTGTGGGGCTTAACGCCATTTTTCAGCACACGATAGGCTATACATGGCGGCCAGTATTAATGGTGGAGGAAGAAACCGGGAAATCCCCTGAAAGAACCACCGACCCACGAGAAGCTACTGGCAAGCTTTCTCACATATCCACATTCGCCGAATCCTAGACTCGAACCCACGCAGACAGAGGTGAGATGGCAGTGATCCGTAACGGAGAGCGCTTTAGACCACTCGGCCACTCGGGGCCCCCTTCTCGCTCTATTTTGAAACTCAGCATCTAAATATGCATATCTCATAATATTGTTAGTATGATTCAGTCTCCATATATCTTCTTGTGTCAGACCGCTGAAGTCTAGTAGAAACGAAAGGTCTATGTTTACATCATATATTATAAATGAGGTAATATCATCTGTCGCAATTTTTCTAATATCTACGTTAACTGCCTTCGAGTGGTAATGGTTATCTTAAGCATGTGTGGCATCTCCAAAATCCTGATAACTTTTTATTTATTTATTTATTTATTTATTTATTTATTGTATTTATTTATTTATTTATTTGCTTCCTTTGTTTTCCAGGAGTTCTTTTTGTGCTTTATAAATGTCACTGTTGTTTAGTTTCAAACTAATTATCTCCCTTGCTTTCGCTCTTGCTTGTAAGTGCCCGTTATTTTTTTACCAGTAATGTACAAAATTTAGATAGAAATCATCCATGATCGTACTTTCTGGCACACGTGGTTTTTCATGCACCTGATATAAAAGTAACTATAGCTTTGATGACACGTGTGATACAGGTGCGATAAGGTTAACAGTATAGGGGAACAAGATGGTTGTTTATGTTGAATTTCACTTTCACTCGAATATTATCTAATTGTTGTATTATTTTTATATTCTGGCGGCAGTACATTTCACTTCATCATTAAAGATTCAAGTTCCTAAGTAAAACAATCATTCACTAACAAAAAAGGATAGAGTGTATTCTAATTTTCAAAAGTCTTAAATTTATCATGAAAGTGATTTGACCATTTCTCTTGACTATGAGGTATTTTGTACTGTTGTCATAAAAGTGTCTGACTCTTCTATGTAGATCTTAATAGTTCAGCCATCGGCAAGGTTTGCCTTTATGCATGGAATGTGCATGTCCCATATTTGATTTTGTTTATGTGATCAATAACCCTTAATAGCACAGTTTTGTCACTAATATTAAATACACCAATATCTAATATAATTTATATTTACTTACTACATTGCAGATAATTCCCCCTATAACTGTATGTATTTTACATGCACATCATATGATATCGAAATAATCAATACATGTAACACGATTTGTTTTAAAGCATCCAAAAATAACATTCCGTACATTGGCTATAAATTATGCCAAGGTAAATTTTTCGCACATAATATTGCTGCCATTGCGTTGAGAGAGACACACAGGCAGACAGAGAAAGAAAGAAAGAGACAGAGAAAGTGATTCCAACATTTTCTTTTTTAATTTATTTCCAGGATGCATAAAGTATGTATAATTGGTTCAAAACAAGATACCAAGTAACTATGCACACCAAAATACCAAGTAACTATTCACAACAAAATACCAAGTAACTATTCAAAACAAAATACCAAGTAACTATGCACAACAAAATACCAAGTAACTATACACAACAAAATACCAAGTAGCTATGCACAACAAAATACCAAGTAGCTATTCACAACAAAATACCCAGTAACTATTCACAACAAAATACCAAGTAACTATTCAAAACAAAAAAATTTTAAAAAATTAAAGGGAAAGCCTATTATTGACTTACAATAAATAATACATAATAACAACAAAATGAAAGATTATAATTAAATATACAGAATGCATAAAATACAAAACAATATATCCGATAACGTTAATGGTTCATCTCGTTAATGGAAATTAAAGTTTTGTTTGTAACGCATTTATTTTGGCTTCATGTCCATACCCATGAATTTTGTAAATAGACAATTTGGACCTGTCTTAGAATCCGCGTTGTAGTATTTGAGTATTCGTGTTTGTGTATTTACGTCTGTGAATAACTGTAGACAAAATTTCATTAACTATACTTACGCTATGATTTATTTTGCCATCCATATCAATTTTATGGCGAATACTCGTTTTGTTTCACCTAATTTGCAAAACGAATGTACTGCTGTTTGGGGTTGGAATCAAGCAAAATCTCACACATGTGTCGAAATAATTAAGTTTGAATTTTCTGCATATATTCCTTCTATTGGTTAGCCAACTGCCTCCCTGACCTTTCCACAAGACTTTACACCTCGAGCGAATTTCGTTCAACTAGACTCTCGAGTGATTCCGAAAGACATATGCAGAGTAAGTGTCTCGTAAAAGTATGGACTGTTAATGTTACCGGTAGGTGGCGATTATCTTTTATAACACCGTTGCACTATCTGCAGAATATTCGTGCCTACGCTAATATCGGTCCAATCTTTACAGGTTATATTTACTGAGTTTGAAATACAAACAAATCTGATAACGTTGTCCCTGCGTTTGACAAGACTGAACTGGTCTTGTGACCTCTGTAGGGAATATTCATTAGGTCCTAGTCCGCTCGAACAAACAGTTATTATTAAGTTTGCTCTTATATGCTTTAGTACAGTGCTATTTCGTTCTTAGCATGTACTCGAGTATACCTTTCTCTGAAGCGAGCCAGACCCTGATGAATAGCAGTGGGGCGACTAATCAGCGATTTTTAATGTGCTAGATTTTGTTAAGTTAAATTTGCTGTGTTCACATAATTTCCATAGATCTTTGACAGACTCTTATTTGGCGAAGATATCTCGAAGTTACTCGACAGTCTTCTTGAACGAGACTAATCTCTGGCCTAATCTCGGGCCTGATCTCGGACCTAATCACGGGCCTGATGCTATTGTTGTTTACTTCGGTATCTGGCGTCAGTCAACTTTTACTTAGGCCTAATTGTTACTCGCTTGTTATTCATCATTACTAGATAAGGAATGTAATGACCTTAAGGAGCTATGACAGGATAAACAGAATATCAAAACCCTAGAATAATAGGTGCGAGAAAAGCTGGTCCGGCTTTGAAGGGAGCGATTTCTTTTTAAAACAGTACAAACAAAAATAAAACTACTTTATTACAAAGACACCGGTCTCAGGAGGAAGGTAGATTCCTACACCCCAATGTAATGACATGATCTCTAGCTCCGTAAATGAAGGCAAATCACTGAGATATTCACTATAAAACTTGCTTTCCTTTGCTACAGAAAGAGGCAAATACGTTTTAAGAGTACGATTTTTGGTCTGACATTTCGCATGGAAATAGCCAAATAAGGAAACGAGAATTTTAAGACAAAGAAAACATCGTCTAGTTAGTCAATTAATTTCCGAAATCCACCAGCAAAGCGACGTGCTTTCCATTTAAAATTATAAATATTAGTATGATACAAACAGACTGTACGTGTGCCATTGGCTATTAACACGCTTTAACGTTCACTACAGAGTTACGCAAGGAATATTTCTTCTCACTAGCAAAATGTATTCATATATCTACAAGAATGAACATCTTTGCCAACGTTTGCTACATAATCTCTCGAAATTACAAAATTGGAGATCGAAAATGAACATGTACCAGAAAAAGCAAACAAGAATTAAGTTTTGTTCTTGTTAAGCTTTTTCGCCACATAAATATATACCAACACATGTTCTATTTAAATGGTATTAATAGGTATTGCAAAAGGAAACTGATCTTCATTTTGAGGCCAGTATCGCAAAATAACACGAAATGGACGAGATACCCAGGAAAGCTTTAGAGTATTTACGCGAGAATGAAAGGTTTGATATAAAAGAAGCATTATTCATCGCTTTCCACAAGATACTCCCAAAAGGAGGGCAGCAATGAATTATATCAGGCACACATTATTTTATTATTTTTTAAAATCAAAGTCATTTTGGGGGGTCAGTGTGAAGGAATGTCACATTTTGGCTACAGCGACGTACGACGAACATATACCAGAAAAAAGGAACCAAGAATTAAGTATTATTCCTGGTAAACGTTTTCGCCACAATCTTGTTAAACTTTTTCGCAACAATTATTTGCAAACAAAAGTGCGAGCTGTTCACACAAAATATTACAGTGCATTTTGCCGATTTGCTGATAAGTCTTTTGAATTAAGAATAAAACAACTGAATCAAACTGGCCATTATTGTTTATAAAATAACAAACCCCAGTAAACATTAGTGTTACATAATGGCGGAATTTTAACAATACGTATCAGTTGCCATATTGTTTAATCTGTTTGTTCCTCCCTGACTTGTTTCATAAGTTAGGTTTAAAAGCTCCTGAAAGCAAATTGAAAAATTAAGTCTGACCATTACTTTGATGATTAGTCTACGAATATCGACTCGTTACGAAATAAGTCAATTATGCTCCCTTCTCATTTCCCTTCAGTAGTCTACAGCCTACTTGTATCGACCTTTTTATTCTCACATGTCTAGCGTAGTTAGCTGCATGAAGTTAGATGTTATTACTGTTGTGTGTTTTGTTTTGATGTTCCTTCCCTCCCCTGATCAGGCTATCAAACAAAATTAATTGAGGATACAATTCTTTTAAGTACACTCCTTAGGCTTTCACAAATTACTTTAAACTTTCATCGTGCAATAAAACATTGTTGGCATCCTCTTAAGCGAGTCATGTCTCTCATCTGGTGCTTAGTAAAGGAGCATTTTAATGTGGGATGTATTTTTTTTTCTCTAGAACTTCGAAGAATTTCAATGTTCAATATATCCATTTTCTGTCTAAATTTACAAATCTTTTATTTCATACATTTCAATTACCTTTAAAAATAAAACCTACAAAATGGAAGTCAGCTCATAATACATTCCTTGTAAGAAGCAACAGCATTACACAATTGATTTTGGAATATGAAGTCAAGCTTAGTATTTCAAAATATAACAGACAGGAATTTCCTACATGATAGAATCTCAAGTAAATGCACTATGTATATGTACATGATTGTGTACAAAATACATATTAACCAGAAACACAAATGTTCACCCACATCAGATATTTTATCGACAGAACCTTTTTTTTTATCTACACATACTGTTTAGACAAAGTGAGATAACTACCTCGTTTTCTTTCATATTCTGAAATTCTTCATCGTTATATTACGATGCATCTATTATCAAGTACGGAAAATGTCGAGTTATCTGATTCAAAAGTGAATATTTAAAACAAAATTTCAATCTATACTTAAGAGCTTTGTTTTAATGAAGAATACTTCAAAACCTATTTTTTTCCATTACAAATTCAAAAGCTGTGTCACATTGATCCTCACCGGTTGACACAAATCGATTTTTCTACGCATCACCTCGTGGGCAACAAATATCAAGAACTGTTTATCATATCCTGAGACAGATATTCCACGGTAAATAGAAATATAAGACTTAGTTTGAAGGTACATAATAAGGTATAAGCGCAGAAAACCAGAACCATATTTTTATGGTATTTAGGAAAATTTTTATTATTTTTTGTGGTATTTTCTGCTGTATAGATACTATTACTCTCCACCGGTAGCAGTAGAATATGAGAAAAGCATTCCACCGATTTGTATATCCCGGAAATTTTCACAAATTGGGTCAAACCAGTCTCATCGAAATCAGTCGTAGAAATAGTCAGATCCCTCGTCAGATAAATATAGGTCACCATTCCTCTCAACCAGACGATGTAACTCTCCAGCACTCTGACTTGATTTCTGCCTCTGCCTAGGACGTCGTCTACGTTTGCGCATGGCTATGAGAGAATCCACTTCCTGTACTAGTCCTTCCAGACCATAATAGTCCGCCTCTACCTTCAGAATATCTAGGTCTCGGTAACCTTGAGGAACCACGAGCTTATCACTACGCAGATAGTTCAAGATAAATCTGAAATAAAGACACAGGTTTAAGTTGTGTACTTTTTTTGAAAGAATCAAGTTCGCCAGCATGGCCGATGGTGGGAAACTAGTACTCAGAATTTTTGGATATGTGTCATGCTTTAAGCTTCTATTTGAGTATCGGAATTTTTATTTTGCTCAGAAGCATCATTTTTGGTAAGACAAATTGTTTAAAATGGCTTCCGTTGCCGACCAATAATCTTATATCAGTTATTAAAAACCTCGACGAAAAATGAAATATACAAATTACATCCGTTATACGCATGAATTCGTGACATAATAGACTATTAATGTCACAAGCGATGACACTTTAGAATAAAAATCCAAGAAATAGAGACCGCTGAAAAATTACTGTTAGTGTTGAGTTACTAAAAATAGAACAATACACATAAGGTGATGTACTTGTTGATTCTACGCCTACTAAAGTATCTGCTTGAATAAATACCAACGTCCTTTATGGAACAATATCACGTGACCTACCTTACGCTTTCTTCACCAAAGAAACATCTGATTAGTTCCTTTTTCAATATTCAGTTGTTGAAACGTTTCTTCTTACTATTTACAGTCACGTGCATATATTTTTAACATTGATGACAGGAAACTACTACGATGACGATAACCAGAAACTATCTTATAATTTTTAAATTAAAATATGAAAGAAAGACAAATGTGCACCCATCAATTTCCACTCTCACCCCATTTTTCAATGCATAGAATAAACAAATCACACAATTTAAGAACGATAGCAACTATAGCAAAAACGTTCTCTTTTTCACTCATGTTTTGCTTCTAGATTAAATAGAAAGATATCTTGGGATTTTTTGCAATGATTCAAAGATTTATAGTTTAATGAAAATCTGTAGACACAATACAAGTAATCAGACACTGACCTGAACACGTGCCCGTCCCTGTCAAGGAAGTAGGTTCCCCTCTCATCCCTCGGACACGCCATGTCTCCAGTGAATATTTTCCATATTAGGCTTCCCTCGTACTTTGTCAGGGTAGATCGAGTGGTAGTATAGAGTGTGCCCCCAACGTTGACTTTAAAAACCTTTTCCGCAGAGTAGTGATATTTCGACATGGCTTCCGCGAGGGAAGTCAAGAAGGATTCATACTGTTACAATGTATTTTAATCAATACCGTCCTATTACATGGATATACGTCTCCCTGTTAGTTACCCAGAGCCTAATGAACTGCAAAAGAAAGTCTTTTATATGTCCGGAGTAGATTAAAACTAGAAAGGTGTGCATGTAACATGGATGTCCCCTCATAGAGCCTGAAATGACCTAAACACATACTTTAACGTAGGTGTGAGAGGTACACATACCGTCAGATAAAGATAACACTATATACCACAACTACATTTATGCCCTTTCCATTGTTCACATATTAAAATGATTTTATGTTTGCCTTTAAATACAATAGGAGTTCATATTGCTTGATGACAGTTTCAGCTTGGTACATATTTTTCATTCCACGAGTAACCGTTTTCATTATGAAACTGTTGAGGTTTCATTACTTTAATAAATAATTCGTTCAGCACAACATCGCGAATGATATCCGCGTTTATAGCTCAGCTAACTTTCTGGTCTGCGTCATTAAATATAGGTCCAAGTACCTATTTCGTTTTGCGCACGACATATTTCAACACCAATCGAATCGACATACAGCGTAACACATCTCACTGTATACATGTTGAAACAGGGTGGTCTGTTTACATTAAATTTTTCAATGCCTCCATGCCCTGTGGAACAGTCGATTTGTTAATTAAGGAGTGATCAATTTTCCTCGAGGCAATTTTCGGCCACAATGTAGTTGCCTCCCTTGTATTCCTAACAGTTTCCATCCCGATACATGTACATGTACCCTTCCAGGACTCAGGACAAATATGGCGTATTATCTGTACACAGACAAGTCCTTTCCAGCATGTATCGAATGAATGGTGCTGCGCTGTATGTCAATATGATTTATGTTTAAATTATAGCGTAGACGAAATGAATTCGATAATTTCGAGACGCTGACATGCAACTTCAGTGAGAAATAGACCCTGATGTCATTCGCGTTGCTGCATGGAACGATCTATAATCAAACAGCTCGGACAGAAACCACATACTGAATGTGGCAAAAAGGGAAATTTGTTTGCAGTAAAATGTCCAAACCTGAAAGTTTGTTTGAAAAACAAAAAGTGTTTTATTTTGGTGTTGAAGTGTTTCTACCGCAATTTCAAGTGCATCTGATAATGACACCTTGGCACAAAACTGACACAAATCAATATAGTCTTACTGGAATATTTTATATCACTTAAATCTATTGAAACACAGCAGCTGGCAACAGGTGTTGTATGAATGAATGTACATGATCATCTATGTCATTTATTTGTTGGGATCTTGACATGCTACATAGAATAATAATTCGAAATATTACATCACTTACAAGAGCAATACGATGCAGTCTGATATATTTTGTACACTTTTATTACCTTCGAAACTTAGTGTCTTTTTATATCACGTGCATATACCCATCTTCTTATCAAAAGGACCTGAACTGATAAATTATTTTGATACGGACATATTTTAGCATTGTTGTTGTTGTTGTTTTTAATATATGACTCGTTTATAATTTAAACCAAAGAAAAAAGACGGAATCTTTACATTTAAACATACAATTTATACAAGTACCAATTCCGACTGTAATTTATAAAAACGATAAATTTTTGAGAGCCTTACTGAGTAAAGGTTGCAATTATTCACCGAGTTTTGAGACATTTATTGGAATGACGACTATCTCTGATTTTCGTATTCATTCAAACTCATGAACCCAAAAGGGGTATGCAAGTGCAAGAGAAGCTTGTGACAATTTTATTGTTTGACCAAATTGGTGTCCTTTTATGGTAAGACCTGCAAATCACGTTTACATCCAATAACGATCTATCCAAGTGCAAACTTTCAAACTAACGAAAATAATATACGGCCGGCTTCTTTTTGAGAACAATTTGCTTGTAAGCGCCAATATAAAATTCCAACTTGATGAGATTCGTTAGATTACATCTAGGTGCAACTGTGCGGCGACATCTTCTGAAAAAATTATATTAGCTTTTGCCGGTAATAACGTTCAGAATACCTTCATTCTTGTAATACGGTATTTAATGTACGACCACACATAGGCTGGTTCCGTATATCATAAAATCATAAAATAATTAGG